>JAQIXN010001607.1:0-16793 GCA_034698145.1 Proisotoma minuta
GCACGCACGCATTTTATTTTTTCACACCCTGTACAATTTTAGTTTGGCCTGACTGCTCCACTTTTTTTTTGTGCCCGTCAATCATTTAAAATCTGGTCAAACAACAATTTATTATGTAATTTGTGCTTGTCTTTGTTTGCAGAAAAATGTTTACCTAGTAATGCAAGTAAAATATAAAATGCTCAAGATGCAGAACCGGATTTCCTTGCAACAATGACGGTTAACAATTAAATGATGCACAAAGTTTTATTATTAAAACGCGTCACCAATTTAACTATTTTGTTTACCACGTAAACAAAGGTCGAAATATTTGTATTTTCTGCAAATTACCACATTTTCTTAGTAGTCTTAATTCTCAATACTTGCATGCAAATATTTTCTAGACTTTTGGTAAAGAATCAGTAAAACTTTAAATTCATAAAAATACCCAAATACAAATTAGATCTTTGTAGCAAGAAATCAATTATTTCGATTTCATCTCATTGACAGCAAGTTTGTTGACTCAAGCTATGTTTCATATTTTTAAGTCAAAGTGTACAGGGTGATGACAAATGTAAAGTTTCTTCCAGACAAACTGTGTAATTTTACCAAGTAATTCATTCTTCCAACTACATCCATATAATAAATACCTTATAAGTGAATGGATTTAATAGTTACATAACACCACACCCAATTGACTGGATATCAAATTCTTCTGTACACTTACAAGCGATAAGATAATTTTAGTAAAAGTCTCTCAGACAGCTTGGCACCTCCAAAATCCAAATCAAATTCATACAAAATAAAATTCCTGTGTGTGTGTTCAAATATTAGTTCAATACTAAATAAGGGACCCTTGAAATATTTTCTCACAGTATAAATAAGAAATGTAAGTTCTAATTTTAATATTGCACTTTGTCCATAAACCGGTTTTGTCCTTTCCACAATTCCTGGAAAAAATCAACCATTTAACCACTTAGAGGATAATTTTAATTAAAATTTGCGGCAGTAATTTCCTGCGGTTTAAACACGGGCATTAAATTAAATTAATTGGCATTACCAATCAACAATTAAGTAAAAAAAAACATTCTCGGGGAGATTGAGACAATTCTAACATATTTGTATATCATCTTTCAGATGCAATCCAACACAGAAACTGCATCCAACTCCAACCGAATGCTTCTATCCCTTGCTGCATTGATCGTCACAATCTTCATCATTGGATCCGCTGAAGGCTTCGTCATGGGCAGTCGACCGCTGAGCAAACGCTCCTTCTTCGACATCCAATGCAAGGGCGTCTACGACAAGGGAATATTCGCCAAATTGGACCGGATTTGCGATGATTGCTACAATCTGTATAGAGAACCACAGCTCCATTCATTGTGCAGGTAAAAGAAAGTTAAACATTTTTTTCTATTCATGTACATCAAAAATGTTGGCCACAGAAGTTTCTGTTTCACTTCCGATTATTTTTCACGTTGTTTATCTGCGCTGAGCTTGGAACACGAGGAAGACGAGTGGAAAAACCTCGTGGGGAAAGTTAATGCCCCGACACCTAAAAATTTGGAGTTTTTTGATGAAAATGAATAAATAAAAATTGCATATATAATTTCAGCCAAAATTGTTTCTCGTCCCCATTCTTCATGAAATGCTTGGAAGCGCTGACACTGAATGATGAGCAACGAACTTATGAAGAGTACATTGAGAAGATACATGCACCCACACCCGTAGAAAAATAAATTCAATCAAAGATGTGAACTAGAACCAAAAAAATATATAGTAAACATAGTGCAGCTGAACAAATTAGAAAAATTCCACAAATTACACATAGTAAATAAGGTATAATTTACATTTGATACATGGAAGTTTTTCAAACAAGCATTAAATTAACAAGCATGGTTAACAAATTAAACACTAACTAATAAAATGCACGAGGAAACCAATTAACCACATAAATATAATGTAAATTAACAAAAAGCATGACGGTAGATGGCGTTGAAACCTTAACAAAGCATGCTAACCGCTAGTATATACTAAAGCAAGAATTTTCCCGGTAGATGGCATCGAAAACTTTACAAACTACCTTAATTAGAAATTGCATGGAAATTGTAATATATAATCTGTAGATGGAAAATCCTAACTGCATGTTTTGAACTTGAGCGATAGAAACTAATTAATTTTCGAATTTTTTGCAGGTCAAATTGTTTTGGGTCACCATATTTCAAAGGATGTTTGGACGCCCTTCTTTTGAATGAGGAGGATGGAAAATTCGACGAAATGATTGAAATTTTGGGAAAGCGAAAGTAATTTTACAAATAAAAATAAAAATGTTTTTCGGTTTCTGGTTTTTAAGTTGCGATTACTCATTAAGAAAATAAAACCATCTAGTCAGTATTATAAAAGAATTTTAATTTATAACTGTTCTTGTTCAGAACGAGCTGTTCTTAGCACATAATAAAGTAATGAGTACCTTTTAGAATTTTGTGCAGCTATTTTTAGATGGACTGAACTTAGTTTTTTAGGTAAAGATACCAAAGATTAATTATTGTTATTAGTTTGTAGTGAGTTCTTGTTGTTGTAATTTATAATTTAAATGTTGAATTTTATTCATGTGTTAATAAATGTTTTGATGTGAGCAATCTATAAAATGATAGAGTTTTGGGTTTCATTTACTCAAATGTGTGAGCATCATGTTCATCAAAAAAGTTTACCAAAGCTTTGAGAAATGAAAATTTTTCGGTAATTTTATTTTTCTACAAAAAAAAAATCTTTTTTTTGCATATAATTCGAATGTTGAACAGAACTGAGTTACTTTATACAATCACTACTTATCTGAAGTAAAAAAGATGTGCACTCAAAATTCGAAATAAATATGCCTAGTGTCATACTTTTACATTTTTAGGATTTTTTGTTGAGAAAATTTATTAAAATATAAAAGAACACTGCAGAATTTCATTAAACGTCAAACTTTGCCAAGAATTTGTCTTACGTATCTAATGCGCAAATTAAAAGCTTTTGCATTTCCTTTTTTATTTTTCTCTTAAAGTAAAGTAAAGATAAAAGTAAAGTACAATTAACGAGTTAACGTTTATTTGTCCAGAAGTTAGCTAATTGTTTACAAAACATTAAAGTTCCTGGAATTAATCGTTGAAAGTCTAAAATTGTGTTGAAGCTACAAAATGGCAAATTTTTCGCTATTTTTCGTTTTAATAGTTAAATTTTCCATTTTTGGAAACTCAAATTCAAACGTTCCTCATGTTGACGAGGTAAAAAAAGTTTTGAATGGAAATGTTGGAACATTTTAAACGTTATAATTAATACACGACCTGATGGTAAATACATCACTACCAATACCATTTATCTGTTTTAAATATAATAATACTCAACAATCTAAAAAAAAGTATAAAAGCGCTTAACTTTAACATTTTTCAAAATGTTTCCGTTCTGATACATTTAAGCCTAAGCTTTGCAACCCGCAAACATAACCTAAATACCTAAATAAAAATAATTAATAATTAAAAATATCTTCAGAGCATTTAAACAGATCGTAGTTAATCCTTTCCACATTTTTATTAATTAACATGCTCATGTTTTTTGTCACAAACAGGAACTTTTTATCGAACAAGCCCTGGATACTGTCAATTCCATACGGTAAGCACAAGCGTTCAACAACGATCAAAAGATTCACCAGTCAGTGGTAAATTGCCACTATCCATTATATATTATGGACGAATTAAACGAAAGCCACCAATTTAAGTCCATATTTAAGAGCTGTCGACATGACTAAATGTATCCCTTTGACGAAAACTGGAAGCTTTCAAAACAAAACTAACTAAAAATTACGGCTTATTTGAACTATACTTATTGGCTACGATTTGCTTGTCTTTAAAAAAAACTTTATTTAAGTACTATTTATTTCTGTATTATAAACCTGCAGAAAGTTTCATGGAGTAGCGGAACTTACAGAGGAGCCAATTGTAATTTTGTTTTAACCCTCTCTACTTTAAATTAAAATATTTTACCAAATAGCTGAATATGGTAGCCGCCCAATTCGCGGAGGAAATTAAAGAACATGCCGAGAAAGGAAGACTTAATGGGGTGGGAATTGAGGACGTGCTTAAACATGAATATGCATTCAAGGAGCACAAAAATTACGGCTATTCTGTGGCAGTTCTGAAACGTATTGATAAATTAGAACAATGTGTTACAACTTTTCAATTTTATGCATTTATGTATATTAATAGAAAAGGATTACGATCGATGGAGATTTGTAATTGACGGTGGAATGCCCGCAAGATATTGGTATCGAACAGAATATCCGCTTCATAATTTTGCTAAAGGTGATTTTGAAAAAAAAATCTATTATGCATGGGAACGTCAGTTGTTGCGAAAAAATTGATGTGATCTTTCAACCCCATTCAGTGGATAATTAATATTATTTAAAATGTAAGCTATATTTTTAGGAAAACATTATCGGAAAGAAATTGCTCATTTTACGTAAGTACATTGAGAAAAAAATATTAATCATGTTTGAATGTCAAATTCTATAAATTTCCAGACAAATGGTGTGGAAGGAAACGCAACTATTTGGCGCCGCGTTGGCGTTGACTTCCGCCCGCGACCTCATCATGGTCTACATGTACAATCCTTTTGGAAATCATGCGGAACCCAACAAACTGTTTTCAGATTTTGTTTCTGATGTAACTTAAATATGATTATATATGTACAGTGGAATTGAAAGAATTTGAAATTAATACAAATTTGAAAAATGGGTAACCTTTATTGCAATAGATTATCAAATGTCGACGAGTCTTAATTGTAAAATTAGACGAGATAAATTTTGATCAATTCATAGCTTAAAACTTAAATATTTTTAATGCTGTCTCATTCTCTGCAACTCTCAAATTAAGTTTATCCGTCAGAAACGGTCAAATAACTCATAACAGTGGCAAAACTTATGAAAGTAAACGATGTTGGAGAATTTTAAGAGTTTTAGGTCGATGAATTTTTTTTTGTAAAAAGTGGTAATATTGAAAGAACGTTGAGCACGAAAAAGGGCCCTTTTCAATGACTAACCTTAAAAGAAATTAACGAGCTTCCAATGACAAATTCAGTTAAAAAATTTAAAATGCAGTCATTCCCAGCAAAGCTATTTTGTCACATCCATTTGATTTTTTTTTTTTAAATTTTCCAGGCCGATCCAGCCAGCGTAAAGTATTGGGACAATTGGAGGGATTGGCCACATTTGACGAAATTTCCAAAACATAAACAACATCCAATTCGAGCTTTTTACTCCATCGAAGCACAATACTATTAAATTAATACTTAATAAGTTATTGGTCTTAAATCTAAATTAAGACTAACAACTAACTATTTATTTGTTATACAAACTTTTATTGTTAAAAAACAATGCACACAATAATCATTTGGTCAACATGTTACATTTAAAAACGTGGGTTGCATTTACAATTTTAATTTTGAAGTTTGGCAACTCAATCAAATTAGAACCTGATTCCGTAAGTTAATCTAAATAAAGAAAATTTACTTTAAAAAATGATATTTGGCCAGAAAAATCTCTCAGTCCTGGAAAGTGGAATCACGACCGCAATTTCAGTAATAAATAGTTATCGTCGAAACCACGGCATATTGACGCCACTTGAGTATGACATTGTGGTATGATATTGCATTTATTCAATATAAAAACATATAAAAAATATTTTGAATTTTGATGTTAAAGCTGGATCAAAATGCTGCGAAATGGGCGAAAAAAGCGCATGATAAAATGGTTCAATTGGCTCGTCTCGTTCCGCTCTATAGTCATCCTCATATTGAAGGGTAAAAGATGTAAACTTATTGCAATGCACCAATTGCAACTTGCGATCTGTTTAATTTTTTAATATTCCTATTTCAATTTTTCGCATTTTGGGGTCAAACTCTTACAAGATTTTTTTTTTTTTAGAGAAAACATATTTGTAGCTGGTGGGGGAGGACTTTCCCCATCAATTGCAGTACACAATTGGTATGCTGAAATAAAACACTATGATTTCCTCACAAATCGATTTTCGTACAAGACTGCTCAGTTTACGCAATTGGGCGAGTTTAAAAATAATTAGTGAGCAATTTAAATTGATTTTTAATAGTTATTTAACTTCGTAGTTTGGAAGAGAACAAAACGCGTTGGAATGGCTTCGTTTTACGACCCCATAAGAAACTTTACTGTGATTGTTGCGCGTTTTAAACCACCAGGAAATGTTGGATTTAGCAGGGCCTTCAAAGAAAATGTCCTGCCACCGAGAAAAGTTGTGAGTTTTTGAAAAGTTGTTTTTTTTTGGAAAACTTGACAGATTTTTTTCAGGACTCGCCCTCAATTCCAGTACCAGTCGCTCACGTGGCGAATTTACAGCCGATTTTAGAAGTACCAGAGTCGAAGATTGAAAACCCAGAGTCGAAACGTTCTACAATTTTAAAACCTGAAGTTGCAAAAGGGAATAGCGAAGTGATGAAACCGAAACCTGTTCCAGTTGTACCACATCCCCAAGCGACAATGGTTTTGACTACGACTCAAAAACCAGACAGACTGATAACGTTGTCCCCTGATTTAACGAAAGCGACAGCTGGCAATAAAACGACGGCTCCAATTAAACAAGTGGTAATTTAAATTACTCGCAATGTGAAATGAAAAAAGAATATGTTTTTGGTTCAGATAGAATCCAATTACAAGCAATTCAACCAAAACTTTTCCCGAGATTGCAAAATCAAATTCATCAGAAATTGGGAAGCAGAATCTGGTAATACTTTCTAAATTAATTTAAAATCTTTGTTAAGTGTTATTTTTTTTAGCCAAAGCCAAAACCTATCGAAGAAAGACAAAAATTCGCCAAAGAAATAGACAACGTTAGGAAACCAGTGAATAAAAAAGAAGAAAGTATCACAAATGAAATCCAGAATACAAAATATTCTCATTCCATTTCTGCTGTAATTTGGATTTTTTTAACACGCTTTTGTTAAACTCATTAAACGGTTTTTTATTTATTTTATCAGGTAAAAACGTTTGAAGGAAGTTCGGAAATCATTTCGGTAAGTATTTATATAGTAAACATGTCCAAAAATTGATGGTTTTCTTAAAAATAAAAGGTGCACGCCTTGGAAGAAAGTCCCTTTGCCCGAGGACCTTCAGAATTGCAGGAGTTCCACGTAATTAAATCTTCGGCTCAAAAGAATTGATTTTACCGACATTGCGTTTTATTACCTCGTAAATTATTTAATAACGAAATTGTTTAAAAACGCATAATAAATAAAATTACGCTCGCCAATTTTTGAACGTGTTTTAATTTAGTTCATTTTATTTAAATGGGGTCGGTATTACTTAAAATCCTTTGGCTACTGCCTTTATCAATGGCGTTTCGGGGTCACTGGCCGCCGCCCCCATTTTTTCGTCCGCCGTCAACAGGACAAGGACATGGAAATGGACAAAGTCAGAGCCAACATCCTTTTGGAGGTTTCAAGCCCTTTAACCCCTTTCAAGGTTTATTTTCTGCTTTTCAACGCCCTCCGCAAAGTCCTCATTTACCGTCTAAACCTCAAATACCACATGGAAATGAAACAATTGGTCAAATGCCCCAAATTCAAGTACCACAGGCTCCAATGATTCCGCAGACCCCCAAAAATAAAATTGTAAGTAATTATAGTGCTCGTACAAATTGTAAATAACTGTTTTAAAATTGTGACAACTACGGGGAAATGCATGAATGGTGCAGTTTAAATTGAACAATTTTAGCAAAGTATTAATTTATATTTTTATAGTCAAGTTTCTCTGTTGAATTTCAACGTCGACTTGAACTTTTTTATAATTTTCTTAGCCCTTTTTACAGGTCGGTTTTTCGAGTTTGTTGTTCTACTATATTTATTGGTCAAACTGTAAAAAAATGCATATAAATATTTGAAGTTCAAATTTTGAACTGCAAATTAAAACCACAATTTGTGTTAATTATAGCCAGACGATCTCCTAAAATTTGCCGAAGAAGGTTTAGAAGCCCACAATAAATACAGACGCGCCCACGGCGTCCCTCCATTGGAATTGGACCTTCAACTAATCCAAGACTCTTTGGCGTGGGCGTCAGCAGGTGTGGCGACATCCTCCGTGTCCGCTGGGGCCAGACACAGTCCTGGACACGTGGGTGAAAACATTTACATTTTTGAAGGAGCCCCTGGACGCCCTGCCACCAATTTGGCGTCTCTCTCCGTCGAAAACTGGTACAATGAGATTTCAATGTACAATTGGCTAAGCCCTTTAACGTCACATGGGACGGGACATTTTACCCAAGTCATTTGGAAAGGGAGCAAGCGGATGGGGATGGCATTGGCCAAAAATGGGGATACGGTGCTAATCGTGGCGCAATATCAACCACCTGGGAACATGGCTTATGATCAGGCAATGAAGGAAAATGTGCCACCCCCACTGGGAGGGGGGTCAGGGGGTGTGGCCCCACAAGTTGTTAATATGTAGATTGAAAATAAATGATGCAATTATATAACGTGTAAATTTTGCACTACTGATTTTGGACTATTACACAATTTAACAATATTTTTAGGCAGAGCAAAAAATCAAATTAAATTCTGATTTGCTGGGAAAACAGATTTTTGATTGTTTACAACTAATATTTTTTTTTCATAAATTAGTTTTGAGTTTTTCGGTCACAAAAAATCTAAGATAGGAGTCAAATAATTTTGGCCAATTGATTCAATCAATTTGATTGCGAACTACGCGAACAAAACTAGGATAGTATTTACACGTGTAATTTAAAATTGAATTGGCAAATAGCTAAAATTAAGTGAAGCAAAAAAAAAAATGTCAAAATATTTCATTTGCATGAAATCAAAGAAAATCTGTTTACATTTTTATTTAAATTAATGGCATTTTTGTTGGCGAATTAGAAAATTTTTCATACCCCGATTTATTGAATAGATTTTAAAATCAAAAATACTACATATCATTAAAATTAAAATGAGTTTAGCTTGGATTTGAGGTAACGTATCGAGATTCGAGAACTTATTTTTGCATTTTATGCAGTGGTATATATTTATTATGAGAATGACTTGAATCCTTTAATGCAGTGTTGAGTTGTCTCACTCTGCCTCTACTTTATAATAATATATTGTTTGTCTGTCTGTCTCAATGTCCAAAGCTCAGGATGCGTGGTCAAATTATATCATCCCAAAATGCATGATACTTGGTATTAATTAAAAGCCGGCTGCATGTCTCATCTCAATTAGTAGCAGTTAGGCATTATTTAGGCAGCTCCATTAATAAAAATGCAAAAGAGCCATCAATTTATGTTTGCGATGATTAACATTAGCATTCAACATTCCCAAGTGTAACTTGAGTCTTGCCACACAACATGCACTAGATTTTTAATTGTTTCTGATATTTGACACCCTCCAAAGAAATTACGTCTTAACAAATTCTTTAGCCACATCCTGCGATAACTTAATTTTCGAGGAAGTTGGTCAATTTTAGTTGTCACTTGTCAGCAATGTCGAGTATGAATAATTTGTGTTTGCCTTGTGTTGCATTTATTCCAGATATGACCATGGCTTGGTTTTATTAATGGGAGTGAGTGATACGAAACTTTTATTGACACTTTAAGCATTAGTCATAATAATATTCATAATTTATTTGTGGTTTGGTTTTAGTTTTAGTTTTGGTATTTGGTTTGAGCAATATAAATATTTGTGCCAAGAAATTGAGAAGTTGAAATTATTAGCTCATTTGCATAATCGTCAAGTTCCAAGTGTTCAACTACTAAACAGAGTTTTTAATTGTTTAATTAGACCCAGGTGAGTTAATTGAATGATATAGGTTCAATTGTTTTATCACTGCGTCAAGATTATTATCAGTTGCAGTCAGTAATTTATTGATTGAGTTTGCGGTGCATTGCATACGTAAATACTTAAATAGTTCCACGTAGCAAAGTCTATTAAATATTTTAACATTGGTTTAGAATTGTGAAAAATGGAGGACGCCATCCGAGAAAATATGAGCGATTTAGTGGAACTGACGAACAATGTGGACGATATTGTTCGTCATCTTCGAGAAAAGGAGGCCATTAGTCCGGAAGAGGCGGAAGAAATTGTAATTTTATTTTAATCAGTTGTAAATTTGCTAATACTTTCAAATGTAGACCGGAAAAGAGTCAAATTTCGACAAAAAGTCGCAACTCTACTGGACAATCCTTTATAAAAAGGATGAGGTGGCGACGGGAGAGCTTTTGCAAGCTTTGAAGATCACGGGAAATGAGGGCGCCGCAGAAAAGTTGGGTGGGGGTGCGATTCTACAAACAGAAGTCACTGTAGAGCCAACGCCGGTTGCAGCGGGAGAGCGGACGCCAGACGCCGAAGGAATGGCGTTGGCCGACCAAATCGAAAAGGAATTTGAACGAATTCAATCTGAAGTCGAGAGCGAGGCTTCACAAATTGTGGACGAGATTGAGGAGTCGATTCCTGCAGAAGTTTTTGAACAAGGAGAAGCTAATGAAAAATCAGAGGCCAATGAAGAGCTGGAGTTCATTGGCGAAGTGTCATCAGCCCCTGAGGACAAACCAGAGCCAGAAATTGAAGAAAATCAGGAAATTGTTGAGGAAAACGGGACAGAAGTAGAAGAAGAAGTTGAAGTCAAAGTTAATAATGCTGTCGAAGAAAAAGTTGAAGTTGTAGAAGAATCAAAACAAGAAGAGGAAGCCCCCGCGCCAAAATCTCCAAAACAAGTTTCTTTCGACGAGCCTAGGCAGGATGAGACTAAAGAATTCATTCTAAACGATAACGCCGAACGCCCGTCATCCCCTGAAGATGGAAAAGTCTCAATTGTGGCGTTGAATAGAGAAAAATTTGAAAAACCTGGTACAGGGCCTAAGGTCACATACTCTTTCGCAAAGGGAAAGAAAGATGTCGAGATAAAGTCCAGCGGCGCTGTTGCAAAAGGAGAAGAGCCTCCAGAGTCCACCGTTAAAAACTTGAGAAACTTTTGGCAAAAGTTGGGCTCTGTTGATAAGTCGGAGGATGGTAAATAAAATGAAAAAGATTGAAAAAAATTGATGTAAATCTTAATTTTTGCATTTTTGGTCCAAAGGTGTCCAAAAAAGAGCAGGACAAAGGAACGGCGTGGCTGTGAATAGAAGAACAATGATTTAAATTAATAGTTGCTCGATTTTGGCTTTATCTTCAATCCGCTTTAATTCTGAACTTTTACTTAAAAAATATAAAAATAGTATTAAGGGTAAGCAATATTAACTCTAGTCTTAGGACACTTAAAATTTCCCCTCCCCCAGAGGTTAGTCTTTCTTTGTTTGGGAGATCTGCATCATGTATTATTTGAGTTTAATAAAGTCCTACTTAAATGTTTTAAAATTGCATTATATTTACTTGGATGGAGAACGTTTTCCTTCTTTTCTTTGAGACTTTTCGCCCCCTGACCAGTGGGGAAAAAATGGGCCACAATAAAAACGAGATTTTGGCCATTTTCTGTTAATCCAGAGGAAAAAGTGATGCAAAATGCGGAACTCGCCTTCCAAACTAGTTGCTGGAATTGGTCTGCAATTTAAATGTTTTAAAATTCTATTTTCCAAATTTGCCGAGAAATTTTAGTTGGGTTATTAAATTTAATTGATTTTGGAATGAAAAAAAAACTTCATCCATATCATATGGACCATATGTTGTTAGTTAGTTAGTATGCTGTTAACTGTTTAATCATAAAAAATTCGAGTCCTACAACTCAAGTTTTTAATTTAAGAAAAAAATCATCGAATTATAAGAAATATTTTTTTTTAATTGTAAAGTTTCAAGCCGTTAACATTCTCCTAAATTATTACCTGTGCTAAGAGCTATAAGATCGACGGATAAGACGGACCGAAATGTAAAGTCAAAACTTTCCAAAATTATCGAAACGAATAAAAACAAAATTGCATACCACTTTTCCAATTATGTTCACCAGAAGAATTCCAAAATCTGCGTTCACCGTACCACAAATTGATTGGAATTGAAGCATCAATTTCTTCCGAGTTTGGAAGTAGAAAATACAACACGTTTTCTCCGAATTGTAAAATCTCGTTTTTAGAATATGACAAACTCCTGTTGGCGTTAAATTGGACGAGTCCTTCCTCCAAAAGAGAGTCTGAACGGAATTGAGAAATTTGGCACAACTTTTGAGGAAAATTTGAGAAGCAATTAACAAATTTGAAATTTTATGACATTACCTTATCGTTAATTAACAGCTCTGGGACGCCGTGATTGCTTCTGTAATCATTTTGTTTTGCCGCTGCCGCCGCAGTCCAAAATAATGGCGTTGTGATGTTGGGCGTCTGTTTCAATTTGAGATTTTAGAAGAAAATAAATAGTTTTTATACATATAAAATAGATAAAAGTGTACTTACCATTGGAACACTGTACTTTTGAATTATTTCCAAAATTCCCGTTTCTACTTTTCCTAATTGGGCAGGTCTGCGAAAAATACGTAAAAACTAATTAGGATTGTTTTGTCAAAGCAAATTGATTTTTTAAACGTTTTCCTTTCCGGCGTTAAACTAAAATTATGCTTTCCCATGCATTGTGCTTCACAAAAGTGGCGTAAGTTAATTAATTAAATTTTTTAGTTTTTCTTACTGTTTAACATTTTGCAAATACAGACCATTTCCTGTCCCGTCCAAAAACATATTTCCCCTGGGGTAATAATAAGCAACAACGAAAGTAATTGTCTGATTATTGCTCAATTTGGAGGTTGCAAATGCGCTCCCAAATTCCATGCTCGAAGCCCAAATGAGTTGTGTAAAGTGACCGATTTGTCCGTCTGTTCCATATTTTGGACCACCGGCCTCAAAATCATAATCTTTTATCTCGTTGTACCAAATATTGGGGGCTAGAGCTGGGCCCAGTGCTTCATAATACGCGTATAAGTAGTAGAGATTTTCGCCAACATTGTGTAAATTCATGACATCAACGTTATGGTCGAAAAAGGTCACGTCTCCCTCAGACTTGGTTCCACTTTCCGTCGAAAGGGCGCGAGAGAGGAGAAAATTGGCGTATGATTGGGACATTTCTGAGAGCTTTGATTTTGGTAATTTGAAATGAGAGATAGTAATATTTTAAACTGAATTTTTGAATACCGTTTTGTTGTGTTTTAGGATTGGAGAGTTGTGAATTTTTCTGTACTCGTTTGCTATCTTTAATGATGTTGCGATCCATTTTGAGTCTGTTGTTAGTTTGACCTAACAAAAATAAATTTCATAATACTTTTTGTATCGATATTGTTAAAGACAGTTTGAAGGTCCTTAAAAAGTTAATGGATAATAATTTATGGATAAAAGATTAATAAGAAGTTTGATTAAATTGTACACGAGTTTTGTACTAACAATCTGAGAAAATTTTAACGGGATTCGACTATGCAAATAAAGCTAGTAACTCATTCGAGCTTAGAGCCCAACGCTTAAAATGAGTTACACAAATATAAATAATTTCTAGGCCACTCTAAAAATTCTAAATGGAACTAAATTGAGCGACCACTTCTCTTTGCCTGTTCGAAATCTTTAAGACATTATATGTACAATATGGAAGAATGTAAAATGGGCGCTACCTTAAGCGGCGGTTTTTCCTTATCGTCCACACCGTAAATTAAGGTCAAAGGAATATTAATATATGCAATTGCGATGACAAACAGCAGCATTTTAAATTTAAAGGCTACAATCAAAATTAAATCAATGCGTCATTGCTCTTTTAAAGTTCAATAGGAGAAACTTTAAACTTTTAATTTCAAAACTGTAAATAAATTACAGAAACAATTGTTGCAAAAACAATTGGAATAGGAGCATATTTATTCTCACAGCCATTGTCCGGAATGTTTTGTTCTTTTTCTTGGAACGTGCTCTCAACTTTTGGGTAATAATACCCAACCACAAACGACAGGATTTGACCATTTTCCGCAACTCCGGAGGAAAATGCGAGCCCAATTCTTGAGCTTGATTTCCAAATCAATTGTTCAAAATCGTCTGAAATAGAATAAAAATAAATTTTAAAAAGTTGAGAGGCAGAAAACGCATTTTAAAAATGCAAGAATTTGAAGCCGGTATGATTTATTTTAGGTCAGTTGGAGGCCTATAACAAAAGATTATTTTTATTCTTTTTATCGTCAAAGGATTACTCAATTGTTCAATGAGTAATATCAATGTTCAAAACAAAGTCTAAAATTGATAACTCCTGACGTAGGTCTAAGGTAAGTTTATAGGATCAATTTAGTACTTTTATAAACTTACTTGTTTTCGCTGTTCTGCTTAAACTATAATTTGTGCTCCTGGCCTTAAAATCGTAAAATTGATGTTGGCCATACCACAAATTTACAATCAAAGAGGGATCAAGGCCAGCGTCATTTGGCGAAGTCAGAAAGTAAATCACGTTTTCTCCAAATTCTCCTCTTTCCCGCGCCGCGTAATTTCCAAATCCAAAGCGTCCTTCCACGCTCCATTTTTCGTTGAATTCTGTCAGTCCTTTGGCAAGTAGCTTGTTTGCCCATTGTTGAGCTATTGTTGAAAGTTGAGGGCTTTCAGAAATTGGCGGAAAATTGTGATAAAGTCGATAGACATTGTGTTGTTCGATTGCTCTGTCGATCCAATCTTGAGGAGTTGTTACAGCGGCCTAAATATGGAATTTTAAAATATTTATAATTCTTAGAAGAATTAAAAACTTACAACAGGAATGTCCCAAAATTTGATTTTATCACTGATAATTTGTTCCACATCTTGAATTTCTGCTTCAGCTTGAGCAATTGGTCTAAAAAAAATAATTTTCTGCTTAAAATGCACACAATTTATGATTTCCAAAATGGCACTATCGACAAATGGCAAAATTATTAAGTATAATATACAGATATGACATTTTGTGTCTTGTTTTTTCTTTGAGGAAGTGTAACGCCAAATCGCAATTAAAAAAAAAATGTTATACTATTTGGGAACCTGATTAAAAACCAAAAGGTTATGTTTTGTATACGCTTATGTACTACATTACATCCACAAACATGCCCATGCACCTTTGCAAAGCAATACATACAGAAAACTTACGGTCTAACATTTTCCTTGTACAACTTTTTCGGAAATTCTTTGCTGTAAATTACATTTCCACCAGGATAGTAATTGGCGGCTATAAAAGTCACCCCTCGTCCATCCGGAAGTAGCCCTGATGAATAGGCCGTCCCCAACTGGTCCGTCGTCACCCAGACAAGCTGCGTAAAGTGACCAATCAATGCGGTGGGGTCAGAAGTCGCTTTAACTCGTGCAAAGTTAAAATCATAATCCTTGATCTCATTGTACCAAAGAGAGACAGCCAAACTTCCGTTCAGTGAAAGAGCTCGAGGATGTGTTGAAAAATAAAGATTTTCTCCCAGTCGATATTTACGAAGGACCCCAACATTGTGTTCGAAAAAGAATGTGGAATTTCCCCTCCCAAAACTTTCCAGAGTTTTGGATAGCAATTGATCCGTCCAGGATTGAGATATTTCGCAGAGCTGGAATATAAATTGGATGTTTATTATGTATTGCCAAACTTTTAGCAACTAAAGATAATCTAATCTTTAGAACTAAATATTTATAATTTGTTTGAGGGTTTGCTGAAAATGAGATGCTTAAATTTTCATTCTCTCGTGATTTCACCAAACCTGCTTTAATTATATTATCTGAAAAAAAAATTTTTTTTCAATTTTGTGAGTTTTTGTTCGTATATTTTTATTCATATTCCATTTATATGCTAAGAACTTAATAAATGTGTTAAACACTGAAATATTTAAAGATTTTTTTTTATAAAATTTTGCAAACTTTTACTTACCGTTTTATTTACGCTGAGTGGCGGCGCATCATGAAGCGCTCTGAGATAATTATGACGCTCTAACGAACTTTCAATCCATTCTTCATTCGTTCTTAACTTTGCCTGCAATTGCGCATCAATTTATTAACTTTGAATGGACCATTAAATAAAATTTAATAAATCCACCTTTAACGATGGAATTTGACTTGAATTAATGATAGATATGAACCCAAGATGAAAAATTAAAATTACGGTATAAAAATTCATAGTAAACTTTAAACTTCAGTTTTAATTTTATGAATGATGAAGAGTTCAACATTTTGGACAAGTTGCACAATTATTTAACGAGTAAAATGTGGAGTAAATAGGAAATGACCGGAAATTGGTGTTTGCTGATAGCTTTTCCTCATTTGGAAATCTTACGTTGCATAATAATCCATAAGTATCGCAGTTGCATATAAACACTAAAAAAATAAACGGTGCCATTACAAGATTAACAATACGTATCGAAATGATTTGCCTCCATTTATTTTCGTAAAAATTTTATAGCATTGAATTCCCACATAAAAATAAAATTTTATATTAATTGCAAAGTCTTAATTTAATTTTAGCTCAATTACTATTTCCTCTTTAAGATTACTATTTACGTACAACAGAAAAGGCATTATCATTTTCTACTAATTAAATAGTTGATTGATTGATTGATTGATACATACAAGTTTAACTGGACCAAACATCTCGATTCTATATTGTGGTCAAGTTTTTCGAAAATATTTGGATGGCGTTGAACTATAAAAATTTACGTATTTTGTTAACCTGAAACTTAGATCAATTATTGTGTCATTTATAATTAGTTATTCAATTTTTAATAGAATTTAATTGATTGTATTTTTTTATCTTATCTAAAGGGTGTAGAAAAAGTTTGTACTACACTCATTTTTCACATGCGCGGAGCCACAAAATTGCTTGTAACTCCT
>JAQIXN010001608.1:0-16773 GCA_034698145.1 Proisotoma minuta
CAACAGAGTACATTGACTGAATGTGTCGAATAAGATAAAATGACAATTTTGAAAATTCTGAAATTTTCGGTGGGCGGATTTACATAATCTATAAAAAGCTACTCAAATACACGTGTGCATTTTATCATCATTTTAATTCAAATACCTTATCGATAAACAATTATGTTTACCAGTTAATATTTGTATGTAGCTTTTTGAGATCTTTCACAACAAATTACGTTTTAAAAGGTGTTTAATTTCAGTGACAACAAACTTCTTGGAAAAAAATCACTAACCCCTTCATATGCAAACTTTAAAGATAACTTCACAAAAATGGGATATAAATAATATTGCAATTTTTCAGAGAAACAAACAAACACAAAAACAAGCTTATCAATAAAACTAATCCACACTATTTATTTTTACAAACTTCAAAAAAAATTCTCGTGGTTTGGTTGCATATTTATCAAATCTATATCTATTAATCTTTAAACACACTCAATAAAATGGTCATTTGTTGCAGTATATATGTAAAGGCCCCGTAGTGCAGTAATCCTTCAAGTTTACTGGTGTATGAAAACAGCTCTATTTTTTCGTACCAAATTACCGCAACTTTTTGCAAAATTCACAGTTGGTGTTCATTTTAGAAGTACAAATGTAACATTTCATCCCTATTATCATGAACTATAAGAAAATATTTATTAGAATTTGATTAAATTTTTAAAATTAACAATTTATTTATTTGACATGTTCTTCTGAAATTACAAATTGATATGTTGAAGTAGCAAAGTTTAAATCTCCCCAAGTTTAAAATAATAAAGAAAAAATCATGTTCAATTTCAGTTTCCAGTATGTTAATATTTATTTAATTTTCTATGAAATCCTTTACCTCGTACAAGTTCAAATGTAAATTCCCAAACCATCTAGTTAAACTATTAAATTTCCAACCTATCCAATTTTGCCCTGACCCGGGCCATCAACTTTTGCCCAAACTTTTCTGAATATGAAGCATCTTCAACTCGTGGAATGTTTTCACATGTTAACTTTTTATTTATACAAAAGGCTCGGACGTATTCAGGGCTACAATCACGAAAATGTAGAAATGATACAAAATCCTCCGAAAATGCTTTCCCAGTTGTATTTTCCATTCGTTTTGTTACCCAGTGGACAGCAGAGTCCTGGATTAAATGGGGTTTTTCCACGTATTTCGACCTTTAAAACAATTAAATTTATTTGTAGAATTTTTTTTGACAATCAACTTCAATGTGTGTGTCCGTTTGTTTGCTAAACATAAATTTTAGATCAGTTAAAGTGCATGAATAAAATTTCAATTTTTGGAATTGACTTCGAGTATACAAAAAGTTACAAAAAAATATGTAATTTGTGACAAACAATCAAGCAAATATATCGATCATTTTGTTTTGTATAAAAATACTTACTTGTAAATAAAATTCCTTGATTTTGAAAAATATCTCCTTGTCAACATTTTAAGACAATTCGAGCTCAAATCCTTTTTCATTGGAAAATGAGCAAAGGAAAATCGAGAATCGAATGAAATATCCGAAATTGCCTCATCAATTTGCCCCCACTCGTCTATCCTTAACTGGGCAAAAAATAAAGAGAAATTTGTAAAATTCCCCATCATTTTAGGCCCAGGGGCAATAAACTCGTCCACATCCACGGAGGCCACCCATTCCGCTTTCCCAATGTATCGATACATGCAGTCGTTTATTTGCAGAACTTGGGCATCATTTTGCACAAATGCGGGATTAAATGGAAGACTCCATTTTAGAATGGTCACGTTTTGCGGGGAATATGACTCCAGGACTTTTAAAGTTTGGGGGCCAATTGATTCAATGTAAAATGTAAAGTGTTGGATCCCCATTAGACTATAAAACCTGAAATTATTAAACAGTATATTTGAAATTTATTTGTCCGTAGGTTGAATAAATAATCATTTAATAAAGAACAATTATTAAAAACAAGCAAATGCGCATTTCCTCAATAATTTGCAAAATTTTGTAAAAATAAAGCAATTTAAAATATAGGAAATTATGAGAAAAACAAATCATTAAATGACATATTCATACATAACGTCAATGTTTTTTTTATTTCCTTACTCTATCCACTCCAAAATGCCGAGCGGATCTTCAAAATTGTTAAAAAGCGGTCGAGTGCACATCCCAAAACTGAACGCAAAACTGCCATTCGAATAATCCGGAGGGTAGGAAATTTTTATAGAGCGGCCAACTTTTTCAGAAATGTTTTGATGTCCTCCGTTGCTAATGGTTACATAACTTGGTAGCTCTAGTTGATCATCTAGGAGGGGACAATGGATCCAAATGTATCTACAAATTAAACATCCAAATAAAAATATTTTTAAGATTTTATTTTTTTCTATAAAAAAATACGATAAATGAAGTCCTTCGCTGTTATCAATCACAGAAAGGCTTCCATGTACAGCATATAAAAGAGCGAGTTGGGAGTCGAAAAATTTACAAAAAATAACCCGAGTTGTTTTTATATTTCCTGCGCCAAGGACCCGAATTATTGGAATGGAGCTGAAAAGTCGATAAACCAACAAATTATTCAAGGATTTTAATTATTTTGAAAAGACAAACCTTCGATTGTCGTAAAATGCTGATAGGACATATAAATTGTTTGCAACTATTTCATGAAATGTTGGCAATTCTTGGTTTTTTAATTTTAATTCAGGTAACGCATGGGAACTGTCCAAATCCAATGGAAAAATATCAAGATAATTCAATACCTAAAAAGCTTTGTACAATTTACCCAAACCAAAAATTTTATTAGAAAAGTAATTACCATGACAACGTTGACGATGGCAATGCACGCTAGAAAAAGGAATGATTTCTTGTCCATAAACATGATTTAATATAAAAATTATAAGACAATTAAAGTTAAAATAATTTTTAAACTCAAATATCTGTAAATGCCGAATTGTTTCATTTTTTGCAGAACTTAACTCAATTTGTGTGTAATCTACACAATGTCTGCTACACAAATAATTGACACCAATTTAAAATATGTTGCAGATGTTAGTGATTTGACAAGTTTTAATGGAAAAGTAATTTATTGTCTTTTACACTTGTACTGTGAATTGGAAAATAGACCATTTAACACTCATTTCAAAATGTTTTTATATCATTATCTGTATTGCATTTTCAAATAGAATATTTAAGTATAATAAACAATTTACAGCAATATTTCTTTAATCCTCAATGGATAAAAAGCCACATTTTTAACTACCGCGCTAACTCTTCAAATGCTTCAAAACTTAGCATAAAAAAATATTTAGCATTGGAAAGCTTAAGAAATTGCGGAATTTTTAAAAATCTAACTCTATTATCAATTTTATTATCCATCTCTCCTTATTCGGGATAAGAGTATTAAATACACGTGGCTTTAGCAACTCCAGTAAACAAAACTTCTCCTCCTCAATCAGTCCACTCATAGCAACCAGCTGAGAAACTTGACTCTTCACTCTTAATAAGTTTAAAACAATTTCATTGAAATAGATACGGGATAAAAATGAGGGCACAGTTCCTAATTTTTGGCGTCGTTTTGGCGACAATCTCGGCGATTGAAGACAAAAAGAGTGTCATTGGAATTGATTTGGGAACCACTCATATTTGGTAAGTTTTATCAAATTTTCCGAAATCTCATATATTTTTTGGTGAATTTGGTTTAAATATTTTAAGCGTCGCCGTGTCCAAGAACGGAATCATCGAAATTGTGGCAAACGAAAAAGGCTTCCCCAAGACCCCATTTTATATCCCCTTCACGCCAAATGGAAAACGGCTAATCGGCAACGCTGCTAAATACCAATTTAAAATAAATCCTAATAATAATGATTTGCAAGTTTCAAATCCTGAAACCGGGCCTATAGATCGATTGAGGAAACTTCAGTTTCTAAAATCTGATAAGGAATTATCACCCTTCAAAGTTATTAAGGAGAGTCCCAAGCCCCAAATGAGTGTCGACAAAGTTGCCGCAGTTTTGTTTAAAATGAAAGAAGCCGCGGAAGCTTATTTGGGTAATTACTTACTTACTCAACTTTTACTCAACTTTGTAATTACTCAAATAAAGTAGGGGAAAAAGTTACGGAGGCCGTCCTCTCTATCCCGGCCTACTTAAACGACGCTCAATGCCAGGACATAAAAAAAGCAGGTGTCATCTCCGGTCTCAAAGTCGTCCGGATAATTGCCCAGCCTTACGCCGCCGCCATTGGATACAAACTAGATGATAGATGGGAAGATAAGAAGAAATAGTTCTTGTTTTCCATCTCGGTGGCGGAACTTTCGACGTTAGTTTGTTCAAGATCGAGACCGACGTTATTGATGTATTGGCAACAATCGGGAACAGGCATTTGGGAGGGGAAGACTTTAACCAACGCGTAATGGACTATTTAATCAAATCATATAAGATAAAGAAGGGAAAAGATATAAGGAACAACAAAAAGTAAGTTTCCCTAACTATTTAATTTTTGAGTAAAAATACTAAAAACCTTTTCTCCTCAGGGCCATCGTAAACCTCAGGCGGGATGTCGAAATAGCCAAGCGCGCGCTTAGCTCTGCGAATGAAACACAAATAAAAATCCAGTCATATTTTGAGGTTGAGGATTTCAATGAGATTTTAACGCGTGTTAAATTTGAGGAACTTAACGCCGACCTCTTTGCCTCCACGATTGAGTCCTTGCAAAAAGTGCTAGAACTCGCGGGAATTACAAAGAAAGAGGTGGATGAATATGTTTTAATTGGCGGCAGTACAAGAATTCCTAAAATAGTACAGCTCGTAGAAGAGTATTTTGATGGCAGGAAAAGATTAAAGGGGTTTAACCCAGAAGAGGCAGCAGCTTACGGAGCGGCCATCCAGGCACGTGAGTAATTTCAATTGTCGTTTATGGTAAACGTATAATCAAGAGCTACCGATATTTGGCAAATTGGCGGGTAATGTTGTAGCATGGGGACACCGATATTTTCTCAAATATTAGAACCAATTATTATCCACACTGTCGGCAAAACGTTATGGAAAATGTCATGGTTTGGACAAAATGTCATTGCTTTTTTTTTACATATTTTTTGTAAGTTTAAGGGTTTTGCTTTAATGTTTTAGAGATTGGAAGCAAATTGATGTGTTTTCAAAAATCGTTATTATTGGCTGAGATTTTCATTGATGGATTTCCCATAATTGTTTCAAAACTCCTAACCTCACAAAATCCATAGAAAATTGCCATGATAATTTGTCCAAACCATCACACTTTTATCAATGATTGTGTGCAGCTCAATTTCCAGTAACCCATAAATTTCTAGCCATTTTTTTTTTAAATAGTGACTTTTATTTATCTGCAGGCTTCATTTCTGGTGAATATAACCCGTATGGTTTGTATACTGAGCCCTGCCTATTAGAATTAGAATTCATTCGTATCACAATCGGGATAGAAACGGTGGGAGGTGTCATGACGACCCTCATCCCTCGTCACACAATTATCCCAACCAAGAAATCCCAAGTTTTTTCAACAGCAACCGAAAACCAAACCGCAGTCACTATCAAACTTTATAAAGGTGAGCGACCGATTGCTAAAGATAACAATTTATTATTTAAATTTGATTTAACGGGGATTCCTCCTGCGCCGAGAAGGCTGCGGCAGATTGAGGTCAAACTTGAGATTTGCGACAATAATATTTTGTTGGTGAGATTATTTTACCTTGATATGTGATAAATTAGGGTAAAACTCTAGAAAGAACCAATTTATGCTAGGTATCTGCTGAGGACAAAGAGACGGGGATAAAAGAGCAATTCGTGATTGAATATGATGATATTCGATTAACCCCCGAAGAGAGGAAAAGAATGATTGAGGTACTTAAGCCAATTTGAAAATTCATAAAAATGCAATAAAGTTCCTACATATTTTATTTGCTAATCTCCACTATTTTAGATCGCAGAGCGCTTCACCGAAGAAGATAAAAAATTTTGGAGAAAATTTGAATTCCGAAACGAACTAGAGTTCGATGTCCACTCGCTGAAAGCTGATTGCGGGGATAATAAAAATCTCGGTGATAAAATTAATGGAAAGGTTATGAGTTATAATGAGTTATAAAATTACAAGTATCTATATCTATATTTATAAACTTATTTATTACATTATTTTTGTTATGAAATTATAAAATAATTTTGTAAAATTTCCTATTTTTTATAACTACTCTTTTGTCGCAAAAACAATTGCAAGTGGTAAACAAAGTTGTAAACTGTGGATTTTTTTTTATTTTCAAAAATTTTTAGCAGAATTTTTTCAAATAATAATCAGTTGTTAGTACCATATTGAAAGCTATTCTATGTAGACAAGTCCTATCCAGTATTTGAAGGATAAATCAATTTATTTTATACAACTTTATATACTTACTTATACAAATTTTGGATGGGGAATTGGCAAAAATTTTTAATAAATATTTTTTTTTAATCTATAGGTATAAAACAAAAATTTACGAATTGAACCTCAGCTGCTCAGCAATAAATGCAATTAGTGCCAATCCAAAAACAACCCCAAACACGACGAACAACGAGTACAAATGCTGGATATAGATAAGTCTCCCCTTCAAAACATTTTCAGCTTTTTCTATGACCTCAACTTCCACATCTTTGAATCCTTTTCTTGCAACAATTCCTCTGAGGTCAAAAGTCCACCATTTGAGCAGCCCACTTTCTCTCAACCTTTGACAAGTTTCAGCAAATTGTTGGCCGCTATATGACACATATTTCGCAAAATATTCATTGGATCCTATAGTTTCTTCTGCATTGTAGCAATTCCCAACTCCCTTTGTTTTCTTTCGGAAAATAAGCTGGGCTTTCTCCAAAAGCATGTTTCTGGCAAAGTTTTGAATGTGGAGTTCAAGCATTGCGAATTTGTTCCCGGACGAATATTTTTCTATATGTGACTTTGCATGTGAAAACTGATTCTAAGGGATTTTAGAGAGAAAAGCTTAGCCATATACTTACACAAGAATTTCAATTTCTTTCTTTTTCGTACTCACGACAAAAAATGAATGCATATTATTTAGGGAAATAAAATTTAACTTACCCTTGCAGTCAATAAATATTTGGTATAGAAAACCCCGAAAACATTTTTTTAAGTTGTTTGTACAGCAAAACATCGGAAAATTTTAATTTTTTTGAAGGGTCGACCCTATCCTCAAAATAAATTACCATTAAGCAATTAAAAATGATGAATGCAATTGTTTTCACACTGCATTGCCCTTAAAACCATTTTTCATCGGAAAAGTCACATATCTTTCACTCCATAGAATCCTATAAACGTTTCCGTAGTTTGATTTATTTTCCCCAAAATCCCATTTCGCTCATAATCGTCTCTAAGCAAGATATTTGCCGGAGCTGTTTCCTCATCGTCCCAAGCATCCAAAACAATTGTTCGTTTTCCCTTTAAAACAACTTCCCTCAGGCTTTGAAAAGGAAGCTTTTTTGCAGGTGAAATTAAACTGCTCGTTATAAAATTTTCGTAGATATTCGATAATATCATTAGTGTAATTGAAAATGAGAGGACGACGGCTCCAGTTTTCTGAGAGGGAATTGATTGACGCAGAATGATTGAGAGCATGTTGAATATGTTTTCTGCCAAATTAAACCCATTGTTTGTATCCACTGAGAAAATTGGGGGGAGGAGGAAGAAAAAGATTAAAATTGAAATCCATGAGGATTGATTGTATGGAGAGAGCCAAACCTGGAAACTCAAAATTGTGTAAATCGTTCAAAAAATGTAAAGTTTTTTTTCACTCACTGCTCGCCGAAAGCGGGCTTCTTTGCTAGTTTTCTCATAAACATACCTTAAAAGAAATTTGTTGTTGTTCCATTTCACAGTAAATTATTCGATAGCTCATCCTCCCCATTAAAAAGATCGCGGCCCCTTCCCAATCATTCATATCGTGGCTGAATGATGTGATTTGGAAACCAAATTTTGATCTCAATGATTCCTCTCCAAGACTATAAGAGACGCTAATGTTCAAGTAATCGGCTACTGTTTGGGGCAAAAGGATATCAAAATCGTAGCAGTCACTTGATGAAAATGGCGGATTAATATTCCAAGCTGCTTGAAGACAATCTTTTCGCGATCCCATTTCCACAAAGTATTGCATTGGAATGATTATTTCACTGTTTTTGAAGTCGGATTTAAAATCCAGTAACATTGGTTTTTGAAAATCGGCAACGGGATGAAGAGTTACGTGACAATAACCGCAAAGGAAATACAATTCCCTGTTCTTATCGTCAAATAAAAATATTTTGCTTTGGTATCGTAGAAATTCCGTGGATTCGATTAATTCTTCAATAAATTTATTTTGATATGTTCCAACGAGGAGAAAGTAAGTTGAGGTTGAGTTTGTAAATATTTTTAAAAATGGGAGAAATTCTTTGATTTGTAACATTTCGAAAAAGACAAAATACTCAGCGGTTTTTCTGCTAAATTTTTGAGATGCTAGCAACTTTGTAGAATTTGTGAAAATTGTTTTTGGGCATTTTTTAATTTGATTTGGGATTTGGTTGGAATATTCTAAAATATTTTCCTCTCCCAATAATTGGTGTATGGTACATGAATTCTGTAACCAAAAGGAAAATTAGGCAATTAAATTTTAATTATTGAATTAATTTGTCATGCAGTTAAACGGATTTTATAAAAAAAATCACATGCGAATATTTTAACTAAAAATTCCTTAATTTATTAAATCCCATCGGCTTACATATATTTCTAAACTTCTTTTTGAATAAATTGAAAATAAAAAAATCCAAATTTCTTTTAAAATCCTTTTTAACATGTGAAGCAGTGAATGACAGTGAAATATTAAATCTTACAATTTCCGAAAAGCAACATGTTATCAAATTAAATGAAATGAACGTGATGGCAGTGTTGTAAATTTTTGTCTCCATGATTCCAAATTTGAAGAATAACTGAATTCTGTTAATTAAAAATTAACAATGGAAATAACAATTTAAATTTTCGACCTACATATCAACAATCAACGTCATTTGTCAATTTTATATCAAATTAGTGTCAATTAGTGTCAACTTCTAGTTTACAATTTTACATGATTCGCAACATCCTTCAAATTTTCCATCGTTGTTTGCACCGCATCCAAATAACTCAACCTTCGATAAGGAAGCCCATGTTTTTTCGCAAACTCCTCAACTCTTTTCCGAATATATCGATTCTTGTATTGAGCCATTTGGGGGAAAAGATGATGTTCAATTTGATCATTTAAGTAGCCCGTCCACCAATCCAAAAATATGTTTGACTCTACATCAGCAGTATGGGCAAATAAATATTCAGCCCAATGCCGAGCTCCATTTGACACCGGAAGATGGCTGTGGTTGAGGGTAGATTCGGAATTGGATCTGTAGCTTACCCTAATGTTCAAATATTCCGCTACACAGCAATGACAAATTCATAAGGAGCTATAATAATTTAATAAACTACCTTTAACAAATTTCTTTCATTATTTATTTTTTCTTTACTTCAAAACTTGAGGAAGGAAATGGTTTAGTTTTGTGGGATCAGCGGAAGGCGTTCAACTCAGATTTATTTAACTATTGTCATTTGTCAATATATTTTGAAAATATGATATTGAATGCAATTAATCAAGGAAAACCACATCCAAATTAGTAGGGAACTAACTTCAACCACAAAGAATGCATCAGCAATATATGTATGGATGATGTCAGTTAATTGGATAAAGCAATTAAAAAAATTGCAGACATTAAAATTGTACTTGGGACTTATCATGCAATTTGAGTTATGCAATTAAAGTTATGTAATTGACTGCATGCGGTTTTCCCGCATTATTTGCATTATCATAATTTTAACAATAGTTAAATAATCCAAAGTTGAACGCCTTCCGCCGATCCCACAAAACTAAACCATTTCCTTCCTCAAGTTTTGAAGTAAAGAAAATATAAATAATGAAAAAAAAATTGTTAAAGACAGTTTATTAACTTATTATCACTAAAAAAAAAACTAATTGCTCAACAATGAAGCTGTCGATTTTGGCTGCGTTTATCACCTTCGTCCCATTGTTATCCGGTCAGTATACTTACAACTCGTATGAAACCAATTGTTCCGACTGTCCAACTATTGGTAGAACAAACGGTGAGGAGGAAACAAGCAATTACAATCCAAAGTTGGAATTTTCTTGCTACTCCAACCATCCAATCGATTGGGTTTTTCATTACGACGAAGTAAGTTAAGCCTGCAAACAAATTTATACTTTATTTTACAATATTTTCTCAGGATGAGCAAGTAGAAATTCAAAAAAGAACGCTGGAGTATAAAAGAGATATTAGAAATTTTATAAACATTTCGGAATACAATTATGAAATCCATGCCACTATCGAGTATCCTCAAAGGTTGCAGCACTTTCCAAACTTTACCTGTTTCAGAACCGAGGAGAAGGACAAACTGACACGAATTGTGATTTCAGGAAATGAGGAATTTTTTAAAGTGGCCGTTTCAACAAGCCCAAATGGTAATCAGAAAATTATCCTGTGGATTTAATAACTTATAAATTTCATCAACTTCAGATTATGTCGTAAAGAAACCTTCTCCAAATTGTGGAGCATTCAATTATTTTGCAATCGCTTCCAAAGTCCCATATATAAACGGAATTGGGCCCTGTTTCAATTGTTTCCGGACTCGAGATACAATCCAAACAGATTTTGATGAACATTTGGTGCCGAAAAAGTATACTTGCAGCCGACCATCCTTGTGCCAAAGCTTGTGGCAGTTCAAGCAAGTTAGTTCCAAGGAATTGACAATTACCTATTTAAGAAGAGAGACACAGACCTGTCTGCTTCAGATCCGCTTTTATCTTGAATATTTCTTGGTTTTAAACATTTAGTTTAACAGGTTGCAATGGCTTAATGCACCTCTGAAAGAGTTCGCCAAACTAAAAAAGTGGGATTTTTAGAGAGTATTCAAACTTTAGTTTCACGGTACGCTAACACTTGAAAGGTCTTGTCATGTAGAAAAATAAAAATTATAATTTGCGAGGATTGATATCAAAGGTTAATCTAAAATTGGATGGTTTCATCAGGGAAAGTTCTAAAGTATTTATTACATTGCTTGATATAGCGAGATGAATAGAGTTAGATTAAGAAATTTTTTGAATTTTCCACCGGCACAGAACTTTAAACTCAGACCTCAGACCTCACAAACCATTCAGTTTATTTCTATAAGTGTAATGACTTTTCAAATTATGCCCCAAATTTTGAGGTAATGGGAGACTGTAATTTTTTATTGGTCTTTAAAAATCCCACTTTTTAACATTGACGCCCTCAAGACCACGCCCATCAAACCATTGTGACCTATTGGGCTCAAAATTTTTGTTTACCACAAATAGGGATGTACCATGTCAGTGTCACGAAATTAAATGTCTGACACGTCATAAATGTCTGTCATATTTGTCAAAATTTTAAATGTCTGACAAAAACGACATATATGACATGACATGTCATAAATGTCGTTTAATTTATACCTTTAAAGTTCCGCCATCTCTCGTTTTTTTCAAAATTGTTTAATTATGAAACGCTAGATGGTGATTAAATGTCGTAAGTGTCATAAACGTCAAGTTATAAATGTCGGAGATTTATCCAATGATATGACAAATATGACATTTTCAATTTGTCAAATCTGTCATATTTGTCAAAATTTTAAATGTCTGACAAATACGACATTTTGACATTTATGATATGACAAATTGACATGACATGTACATCTTTAACCACAAAGAACATTACGAACAGCAAGTTTCAAGTGGACAGGTCTCTGTTAATTAGTTAATTTATCCTATTGTTTTGTAGCAACCCGATAAAAAGTGTATGTACACATCCGCCGGTGCTGATTTTGATCGAGGTTGTTTAGGGAATCAGAGGGATGAAATCTTTTGCTTTGTAAATTTGCATAATTTTATTTTACCCAATTTGAGTCCGTCATTGACTAAATCCATTGTCAAATGTTCAGGTTAAGGATGAGCGATCTTGTTTCGTATCCAATGATTTGAACCCATTTCTTGTGTCCTGCAGAGGAAAGTCGGAAAGTAGTGTGCTCGGCGCACAACTTGGTTTCTATGGGGTCAATGGTTTAGATGAAATTGAAGCCGGGAATTTTACAGCCCGGCCCATTCCTTGTCAGTTGCTTAGAAACTATTGAAATTAATCCAATATTTAATCTATCAATATTTAGACTTTAACTTTGGGGATGCCCCCAAAACAGAGATGATTGAATTAAAACGGAGGAATAAGGACTCACTTTCAAGAACATATTTGGGGCAGGAAGTTGAATTCCAATGCAAAATATCATCCTACTATTGTGCATGGCCAATTTGGATAAGCACGGCTTATGAAGGAGAAAGCCCACAATATGAGGAAATGACAATTAATATATATCCAAATCCAGATACTTTTTGGAATCGAAGTATTTAAATATAATAATTGGAGATGAAATTTCACTATAATTTTACCACCTTTTAAACAGCCACCGTTGTGAATAACAAATTTGTTGGGGAATATTTTAACGCTTTCATCAAGCTCCAGGCGAATCAAACGGGAAAAATTCAAGTATCTTGTTATTGCCCCGTCTTCAATTCTTCGGAGTGGATTCAAACTTCAAAAACGCTTTCTGTTGATGATGGTGAGCAGTTATTGCTAACTTCTTAAAGTTTTACTGCATTATATATATTTATTTTAATGTTTTGCAGTTGAATGGCCCAAAATAAGTTGGCTCACAAAAGACAGATCCGAAGCTTTAATTATTGGGGATGTAAACCGTTCAATAGAATGTGGATTTAGTGGTCATCCAATTTCAGATGTGGTCTGGCAGGTGGATGAGAAGCCGTTGAATCTAGTATGAAAATTTGTGCATTTCCTTTTTAAATTTCGCTATAACTTCAATTGTTAGGACCTTTATGCCGTGATAACCCAATTGGATAAGAACATTAGCACATTGTGGATTCCAGAAGTGCTCAAAATCATTGGGGGCCGTTTTGCTTGTAAAATTGTAACATTTTTTAGTGTTATTGAAGACGAGATTTTTCTCCAAGTTGAAGGTTGATATAAAAGTTTGGTCTTTATCTAGTTCAAGCATGCTAATTAATTATTTCAGAAAAGATCGTTCCGAGCAGTAACTATTTGGCTGGAACGCTAATTCCTATTTTCATAATTACCCTTTTGATATGTTCCTTCGTCATTTTCCGTCTTTGGGCAGTTAACAAGAGACAACGAGACATGTTGCGGTCTCTAACTGATGATGAAATAAAAGAGTTTAAATTAGGCAATCCAAATTACTCGATGGGCTTTCAACCAGCGGATTGTGGGAATGTATCTGTTCAAACCCTCCCGTTTGATGAGAAACACACAATTCCATTCAAAAATGTTGATATTGGTAAATTGTTACTTAAATATTTGAAATTATCAGTTTCAAGACGAGATTATTTGAAATTTCCCAGATTATAGTTGCATATTGGGTAAGGGTGAGTTTGGATTGGTTTTTAAAGGACATTTAGAATCTAAGATTGGTGGAGAATACTGCAACCAAGTTATCTTTTCATACTATGCAAACTTTGATATGGATTCCGCTCCTAAACTTACCGTTGCTATAAAAACGGTTAAGCCTGATGTTGAGGTGGAATATTTTAAAGCTCTTTTGTCCGAACTTAAGATGATGGGGCATGTTGGGACTCATGCCAATGTTGTTAGACTTTTGGGAGCTTGCACCGAAGAAATTCGAGACAGTAAAAACTTAATATTTCTTATGAAAAATGCAAAAAGATTAATTTTAAATCAACGCATTCTGCCAATCAATATATTAAATGAGAACTATGATATTTAGGAAAATTGTACATCATTGTCGAATTTTGTGTTAATGGAAGCTTAGAAGGGTATCTGAGAAATGTGGCGAATCGTGACAAATTTGTGAATATTGTCGAATATGGAAGGATAAAGTTGGATCAGGATAAAATTAAAAAACTAAATAACTCTGATGAATTTAGCACCCTAAATTTTTTTAAATGGTCATCCGACATTGCAAAAGGATTGCATCATGTTCATCAACACAATGTAAATATGGGTAGAAAGTATATTGTTTGAATTTAATTATTGGATTCTAAACTGTTCAGATAATTCATGGAGATCTTGCGATTCGGAATGTTTTGCTGAGTGAGGATTTGACGGCAAAGATTTCAGACTTTGGACTCTCTCGCCAGTTGGTGCATAGTTCCAATTACGTCAAAAAGTCTAAAGTAGATTACTAAATCTACCTTACAATTAATGGATAATCAGTGTTTTCGGCTGCTGTGCTGAGATGATTTTGCTGTTTTTGCTTTAAAGCAAAAAAAACGCTTTTTTGCTGGAAATAGAAATCGAAAAAAGCTGTTGTATTTGCTTACTTGCTTTATTTCCAAAAAATAAAATTTCCTAAAATATTAGGAATTTTTGAAAAACGTAGAACGCATTAGAAATGTCCCTAGCGTCTTAAAAGCCAATAAAATTAAACATGAGAACATAATCTCATCTTTCGACCCACTCTGTCTACGCGTTAACTTCTAAATAAAGCCAATACAGCAAAAACAGCAAAAAGCATCCAAAGAGGCATGCTTTTTGTTTTTTTTACCGATCACTGTGGATATTTCTAGCAACTCTGATTTTTTGCAGGTTCCCCTCCCATGGCGTCACATGCCTCCTGAAGCGATGCAAGAAAAAAACTTTTCTAAAAGTTCGGATATTTGGGCTTTAGGGGTTGTGCTTTGGGAAATATTTGAAATGGGGAAAATACCTTATGGTGGAGAAACCTGGAATTTTGACTTTGTCAATGGAATAATATCCGGAAACCGGTTGAACAAGCCAAGATTTGCTACGAACGAATTGTAACAATTCCATTCCAAGAGAAAATTCATACTACATATGTCTAGTAAATGTATGTTTTGTACAACAGGTATGAATATATTCTACAATGTTGGGAATTGGACCCAAGAGATAGATGCAGAGCAGAAGATGCTATAATCATATTGGACAACACGATGGCTAAAATTAACCTGCTTCGCGGATAACATTACTTTTTTTGTTGTAAGCTAATTATTAAAATCTGTTAATTAGTCTTATAAATGTAACATTAATAAACGTTGAAAGTTGCATCCCATAAATTATACAGTATTGGATTATTCTAAGCAAATAGCGACAATGAAACTTTGAGTATGCGATGGTTTTACGAATAGATATAAGGTTTTTGTATTTTGTATTTTATAAAATGAAAAGTTGATGTCACAAAATTTTAAAATTTATTTTGTTGTAATTTGGAATATACTGTACAAATTTTAATATCAGGGTTTTGTACAAAAAATATTCTTAGAACTTAAAGCCGATTCAAAAATCTCAAATTTTGTGTCGCCTAAGGTATCTACTTATCCATCATACGATTAGAAATATGGTTATGGGTTACTCGACCTCATTTGTCAATTTTTTATCAAATTTTTGTGAATTAATATTTTACTCTGTTACATGAAAAAAGTGTTAAACAACATATCACTTTATTTCCAACTTCAAACTTCAACTTTTAGTTTACAATTTGGCATGATATGCAACATCCTTCAAATTTCCCATCGTTGTTTGCACCGCATCCAAATAGCTCAATCTTTGATAAGGAAGTCCATGTTTTTTTGCAAACTGCTTCACTCTTTTCCGAATATATCGATTCTTGTATTGTGGCATTTGGGGGAAAAGATGATGTTCAATTTGATCGTTTAGGTAGCCCGTCCACCAATCCAAAAAGATGTTTGACTGTACATCTGCAGTATGGGTAAATGAATATTCAGCCCAATGTCGAGCACCATTCGACACTGGAAGATGGCTGTGGTTGAGGGTAAATGTTGCCAAAAGATGGATTGCCGAAAGGTAAATTGCAATGTGGTAGAGCAGCGGGCCCAAAATAAAGAAGCCGTAGTAATAATGTGCAAGTATGACCAAAAGTTCAAAATATGCCGCCTTTTTGAAAGCGTAGCGGGGATGGAGATATCTGTGAAAAAAACAATTAGTAGATTGGTAAAAAAAATGTAAAATTTAAACATAATTGACATTGGTTTTAATTGTTTAGCATTTGGGATTTTTTGCAGTTTAGTTTAGCTTAATTTGGGTTTAAGATTGTTTTAGTTATTTTAATTTTGAATATTAACTGTTTCAACAATTTTTAAGACAATCTTAATAATGTGATCACTTTGACTAATTAATATTAAAACCCTGCTTCATGGAATTTTGGACATTAATTGCTAAATGTTTTTCGAGAATATTTTAAAGTTTTAGCGAGATTATTTGCATACAGTATCATTACTTTTTTGTCATAAACGGAAATATTTGATGATAAATTACTAAAATAAACCACTTACGCTCTCCAAACACTAACAACGAGGAAACAGTCGATGACAAGGAACAATTTGTGTTGATTCCTTAAAAAGAAGTTGGTTTGTTTTCCCTCCCCATTTTCCCCATAAAGTACCGCTTTGTTGAATGCAATCAGCGGAAGAGTTTCCAAATCCACGTCAAATTTGACCCGCTGTGGCATCGCGTGATGTCGACTGTGCTGACTGACCCAGTAAGAGGCAGAGAGACCCGAGGCGAAAGCTGGGGAAATTCAATTAATTATTAGCTCGCCATACCTGGAGAGCTATTGCTTTTGCCCCCGCCGTCCGTCCGTCCGTCCGTCCGTCCGTCCGTCCGTCCGTCCGTCCG
>JAQIXN010001609.1:0-16766 GCA_034698145.1 Proisotoma minuta
GGCCCTGTTGAAAATTCACTGACCCATTTATTGCTTGATTATAAGAGGGTGGAGGTGGCAAATTGCATTGACTGTTAAAATATTAGAATAGCCATATACACCACCGTTACTTGGGGGAGGACAGGTCGAAGGTTTCGTGGGATCGTAGCCAAATCGCATTTGATTCGAACCATTTTGAACAATTTGAACCTCGGACAGATAGTTGGCCATGTCATCCTATGGATTAAGAAATCATCCCCCAATAGAATTTTCAAGATTTGTCCTGTAGATCATGTAGATGCTCCTTGATTTTGGAGATTTTGACGTTGCTGCTGCATTTGCATCATTCTGCTTGTACAAGGATCAGACATTCTCCTTAGCTCTCCTGAAGCATTCACATTATTCATTATTCGTAGCTCTTAATTGCATGGAACCATTGACGGCATTTTCAGCCATGAAATTTGCTTCCATTCTCAACGCGGCCTGTTGACCAAATAGCTTCCAGAAGCCAATGTATTTTGAAAACATTTAAGTTTGATCTTCCTTATCTTTTAGGTCCAAAGCGCGGCGATGAAGTCTTTCTAAATGGGCGTGAGCTTGATTTAATCCTCGAATTTCTTCCAGTTTATCCAAAAATTACGTTTTAATTAAATTAAAACGTAATTATGTTCAGTGATAGGATTACGCTTTAATTTCAAATACCAACATATTCAGTGTAAAATTCTACCCCAAATCGATATCTCACACGACATGTTTACAATTTGTAATATTCTCAAATCGGAGTAGTATGGGTTCTTTGGGGGCCCTGAAGGGAGCATGCCAACGGTCTTGAGCCATTGATGACGTCATGAATTTTCCATGACTCGAAAAAGTGGTATAAAATCACCTTCGTGACCTTACCTGTTTCTATGATTTAAATTCAAATATCTTGATTCAGTAATAGTTCTCGAACCTATAAATCCTGCATCACCTGAAACGTAACCATGAAAAATGTCATGAAGCGAGAGCAGTGGCATTTGAACTTGATCACATTATGTAGATCTAGAAAGTTTTCCATTGCGTACTAATCATGTTTCGTTTTAATATTCCGTAAATATACAATCAATTAAAGCAAGCCAATTATCTTCTGCAATGTACATAGTCTCAACACTTCAAAATAAGCATTTATTATTATTATTTGTGTATTGTAAATCAGAATTGTTTTATGAGTTTAAACTAGATGTATGCGTGTACGATAACAGTGAGAGGTTAATTAATGTCAAATAAACGCCTACAATTGATCACAGTATTCATGAAATTTAAAATCCAATTTGATTTTAGTAGTCAGCAACTTTTATGCTGAGGTAGAAGTCTTTCATTCTTTCCAACGGTTTAGAATAATTATTAAACATGGCACAAATAAAAGTAAACGCTCCGATTCATAAAAATAAAACGACAACAAGTGGACGCATAAATGGCTTTGTATCCGACTCGAGTCTTTTTAAGGACATTAATTTATTCGGGAAATTATACGAGGAATCTGTCCCCTTTACCAGTAAAGTGAAATTAAGCGTTGCATACAATTTAATTGATGTTTCTTCTAAAAAGGTCTCACTCGTTTTGGAATACCGCAACCCATATCTCCAGCTCCTCCTCACGGTTCTTGGCAAGCATGGCCTTTTGACAGGGTCAAAGAACAAACATTTGGGCCAGCACAAATCGGAGAAGAGTACGGTCCAACATGGGCGACGCATTGCAAGTTTTGGCAGTTTAATATATTACATGGTTTAAAAAATAATTTAAATTTTTTCAGGGTTTAAAGTTGTGCTCACCGTTCCTCAGGCTTGGGCTGGACGGGAAGTTCATATTCGTTGGGTAACCGGAAGTGAATCAACAATTTGGTCTGATGAAGGGAAGCTGCTGCAGGGAATTAACCCAAAATTCCGCGAAAGTTTTCCCCTGGAAAATGTTACCCCTGGAACTCCAGTCACATTTTACATTGAAATGGCATGCAATCATATCATGGGGGCCGGACCTGACTATAAAAATGGATGGGGAGATGAAATAAGTAAAGTTCTTATACCTCTAAAAACAAAAAACGAATGTTTTTAAATTGATTATAGCTCCACCCTCGCCAAATTTATACTTCAAGTTAACGGTTGGGGACATTGCGTTATTTAACGAAGAAGTTTTTGCAGTTTACACGGATTTGGAAATGCTTCAAGGGATATCTCAAAGTTTGGATAATACCCATATTGGATACCAAGCCATGTTTGTGGCTAATCAAATCATCAATTATCTTCGAGAAGACCAACCTGATTCATACACGTAATAATATTTTCTCTCTCAGATTTTATGAACAATATGTTTTTATTATGCATGCAGAAAGGCAAAACAAATTGCTGAAGAATTTTTCTCCGAGACAAGTGGACAAAAAGTGCATAAACTCTTTGCAATGGGCAACTGTCATATTGACACCGCATGGCTTTGGCCGTATTCAGAGACTATAAGAAAGGCAGCTAGGTCATTTTCTTCACAAATATCTCTCATGGAACAATACCCAGAGTATAAATTCGTATGCTCTCAAGTGAGAAGATCATTTTAAAAAACAGAATCATTTTGAAAATTTGCATGATGCTTTAAATCAAAATTATTTTAGGCACAACAACTTCAATGGATAAGTGATACTTATCCTGAGCTTTTTGCTGACCTTAAGGCCGCAGCCGGAGGAAACAATCCTCAATTTATTCCAGTGGGTGGAACTTGGGTCGAGATGGACGGAAATGTTCCCAGTGGCGAAGGGTTTATGAGACAATTCTTTTATGGCCAGCAATTTTTCCGAAACGAATTTGCAGTTAGTTGTAAAGAGTTCTTTCTGCCGGATACCTTTGGTTGGTTTGAAAAGTCTAAAGTAACATAAATAAGATGCTAAATACGTTGTTTTATCCAGGTTATTCTGCTCAAATACCTCAAATAATCAAGGTTTGTTTGCAAATTTAACAATTACTTGCAACATTATACTAAACAACATTTAATTGGGCAATAGCATGTAGGAATTTCCCGTTTTCTCACTCAGAAGATGTCCTGGAACTTGGTTAATAAATTTCCGAATCATAGTTTTATTTGGGAAGGGATTGATGGAAGCCAAGTCGTGTGTCATTTCCCCCCAGTAAGGTTTTATTATATTTAGATGATAACTAATGATTTCACTGTGGATTTATTCTATAGGGAGATAGCTATGGAATGTCCGGAACAGTTGAAGAAATATTAAGATCCCAAAACAACTCTGAGGATAAGGGAAGATGCAACAATGGGATTTATTTGTTTGGACATGGGGTAGTAACAAAAACACCTTAAATAGCATTTCTTAAAAACTACAAGCCACTATCCGTTTAATATTTAAATGAATTACTTAGGATGGTGGGGGTGGCCCAACGAAAACGACAATCGAGAGGTATTTTTACCTAAGCGATTATTTTTTAATTTAAAATTTAATATTATTTAATTAGAATTTAATTAATTTAAAGACTCCAAAGGGTCAAGAATGTTGATGGACTTCCGACGTAAGAATATAATTTGCATGATTTTATACTTTCAGGATTTCAAAGTATATTTAATTTCCGTAAAATAACAGTGTCACGTTCAGTACCATGGATGAATTTTTTACAGAATTAGAAACTGAACAAGAAAAATTTTACAAATGGGTTGGAGAACTTTATCTCGAACTTCACAATGGAACTTATACCACACAGGCTAAAATAAAATGGTATAATCGAAAAGGGGAAATTTTCTTGAGAGAAGTCGAAGAGCAAATGTGCATTGCAGTTGTTCTTGGAAAAGTGAATGCAACGGATTTGGCGTTGGACATGGCTACGATTGACACTTGTTGGAAGAAACTGCTTCTGAATCAATTCCACGATGTCTTGCCTGGCTCTTGCATTCAGTTTGTAGCTGAAGAAGCTTGGAAGATTTATGAAGAAATGTTTACTTTGCTTACAACTTTAAGAATCTCTTACAATTCAAGAATCCTTGGACCAGGCTCTGCCCAACGCTACATTTACAATCCTTTGCCGTGGGTAGTTCGTTCAGTGATTTTTATTAGACCAGACGAGGGATTACCCCCTTCTGGGACAAATATTCAGCCACTTTCTCTTCATTCGGAAGAATTTGAGAACCAGGGCGAAGGGAGATATAGGGTTCCAAATACATTCTCTGCTGCCCTTGTAAATCTTGCAGCGAGTGGTTACTCAGTCTTTGAAGCTCTGCAGCCTCAAACAGGAGTCAGCTATCAAGCAAATACTCCATCGACTGGATTTTCCACTTTTTCAAATGGGCTTGTTAAACTTGAACTTGCAACTTCTGGAGTGCCGACAGAGAAACTCTTTTTTGATGGAGATATTCCAGCGTTTAAAGATTATTTAGACAAAGGGGTGGAACCAGGCCGATTTTATATTTATGATGATCAGCCCATTATATGGGATGCATGGGATGTGGTAATTTTACTTTAGATTATTAACAATTTTAAAATGTACAAAATGTTACATTTGTCTTCAGATGGATTATCATTTGGAGACCAGAAAAGAACCAAATTTTAGAAATATTAATTTGGAAGTGTTGGCATACGGAAACATTGTTGGATGCTATAAATGGTCAGCAGAATTTGGGGAAAGTGGTAGTTCTATTATAAGATACACAATAATGAGAGCAGAGTCCCCAATGATCGAGTACTACACAATTGTCGACTGGAAAGAGTCACATAAAATGCTAAAAGTTGAATTTCCAATGGATGTTTTATCGAGAAATGCGACTTTTGAAATACAATATGGCCACACTGTAAGACCTACTCACATCAACACTTCTTGGGATATGGCAAAGTTTGAAGTTTGTGGACACAAGTAAAGTCATAAAAGAAAATCTAATTAATACTAAATCATAATTGCTGTCTCTCAGGTGGATGGATATTTCTCAAGCTGATAAAGGAGTGAGTGTAATCTCCGACTCCAAATACGGGTGGCATGTGCGAGACAACATTGTTCAACTTTCTCTTCTTCGGTCTCCGAAAAATCCGGATGCAAATTGCGATATGCAAAAGCACTTTATATACTACGCCGTAATGCCTCATGTCGGTAGTTTTCAAAAAGCAAACGTTATACAAAAAGCTTACGAGCTGAATTTTTTGAGTTCAAATAACGTCCCATGGATTGCAGGAGATTTACAGGGAGCTGAGTATGTACACAAGTTGATTAAAATGCTTTGACACTAATGACATATTGTTTTCTTCTTCAGACTTCCTAATAATTGGGTGACTGTGAGTGAGAATGCAGTGATTGTCGAAGCCTTGAAGGTGGCCGCTATTGAGACTCGAGCTCTTTGTGTGAGAGCCTATGAAGCATTTGGAGGATATTCGAAAACAACGTAATAAATTGGATGTTTTAAAGAATTCAATTAAAACTAATTTATTTGTTTTTTTTTCTAGCATCACAATGGGATTTCCTGTAACTGAAGTTAAAGAATGCAATGGGTATACCTACAAATCTTAAAACATTTTTTCGCTTATGATTAGTTTTAAATGTTTTAACACGCGACTTGGTGAAATTATATTTTTAGACTCGAGGACATTATTGGAAATATTTCAAAAGAAGGAAATGGATTTCAAGTTGAATTCAAGCCATTTCAGATTCGAAGTTTTTTGGTTTACTTTTAATATAAATAGCACAATATTTTATTGAGATTTTATATGTACAGATAAGGCAGGGATAAATTGCTATTTGGCACTACTTGGTTTTGGTTTTGTATTTTTAAACGCATCCTTTTCATCTTTATTGAAATAATATTGCTCACATTGTGGAATGTGTCTCTCTGCAGCCACGGGGTCAAACTTTCTCCCACAGTGCGGACACTATCCCAAGTCTTGAATTAATTGCCATAAATTTTTACGGAAGATGCTTATGTCTACCTGTTTGTATTTGCTGTAATCTGGTGATTTTTCCTCTGGGAGTAGATTGGGGTCAAAGGGTCTATGATGCACTGGGACTTGACCTGAAAGTTGAGGGGCAGATTGAGATTCAACTAAGACAGTCAATTCAACAGTGACCACTTCGACCCCGACCCCACCACCGCCACCGCTCAGAGCTATAGCAGAGGCCAAATCTGTGGGGACTGACGCTGACCCAGCCACAATGCGACGGTTCCCTTGAGCATAACTTTTCTTATCTTGAAGGATTTGTTCATGCTGCTTTTTATCTGTTTCTCGCCAATTTTCCTAAATAGCATAATATATGATGTCTGCATATAATTATTCTGGACTTTTCATACCGTAGGGTTTGGAGGTGGTGGGGGTACTGTAGAGAATTTTGGTTGCGTTTTTTTATCGACATCTTTAGATGTTCCTGCACCTCCTGCCATACCTGTAACCTATGTATTTTTCACATTTTTCTTGACATTTTCCATTTTGTTTATACTTTCTTTTTAAGAAAATCTGCCCATGGGGACCTGAGCATGCAGTGGGCTTGATGTAATTTTGGCATAGTGCAACTTTGTTCATAAACGATTTTATCGATTTTGCCTACATTCTATAAGAAATTTAAAAGTTTAGCAATGTACTTAAAAGCAATAAAGTTCTACCCATTAAATTATAGCATCAAGGTCAGAATTCTCATTTGAAATAATTGGTTCAATTATTTATATCAGTCATCAGCATTATACAGCCATTGTCCTTCATAAATGAATCAAAATTTCTCTGACGTGTAAAGCTTTATTCATTCATAAGAAACTGAATTTAATCAATTATTTTCTCTCTATTCTGGAGAAAACAACAACGTAATAAATTGGCTTTGATAGATGACCCGGCCTTGTCATTGTGAAGAGGAAGGAAGAAGAGTTAGTGCCTAACTAGGACTAGGGCGACATTGACAGTGACAAATTCCTGACTTGGATTTGGCCCATGAAAATTTAATGAAGTTGGCAGCTTGAGAAGAAATTACTCCTTTTCCCACACCTGAACATACACAGTATGACTTGTGGAAGAAAAATCAATTCAAAATAAATTTATGAGAACTATGAGAAGCCTCTGAACAAATACAGTTTTGATATCGATTTCATATAGATATATGCGAATTATTTGGCATGTTATTTTTCATTTTAATTTATTCGTTATAATACATATTACAAGGTTGGTTGTAGATGATGATGTAGAATTTCTGTCACCGAAATACAAGAGGTAACGAGAACATATCTATTATCATAGTGAGTATAAATTAGTATCAATCAATATTTTATTACGAAAGACTTGTTAAAGGTTTGGATATGATCTATCGATAAGAAAACGTCTTTAGTATGAGATAGGAAAATTAGTTTTACCCAAAGTTTAAACCTGTACAAAATATCACCATTATTAAATTATAATGAACCAGAGAAATTTAGATATATTTCATGATACAAATGAGGTTATAATAATATGATACTATGATGCTAGTTATTATCGTCAGTCATTTTGCTTCATCCGAATAATCTTCAAAATCCAGGTCTCATGTTTCCCTTAGCGTTTGTTCGATTTGATGCTTGAACACTTTGGGATGTGCCTTTCTGCCGCCTGTTCAGAGAATTTCCTGTTGCAGTGAGGACACTGAATGTAGTCCGAATAATCCGAGGCTGGTGGTGGTGGAAGGTCATTTGGGTCACCCCCTTTGGCCACATGATCTTGATATTGCTTTGCAGCTCTAATGGTAGCAATAAAATCTTCGTGTTTTTTGCGCCAATCAGCCTTCTTTTTGCCGCTCTGGAATTTGCATAATTTTATGACTTGTTAATTCTTTTCAAAATTGTTATTGCAATTGGAAAAATTAATTACCTCAGCGGCTTTTGGAACTACTTTTGGTTTGGCAGAGACAATTCGAATGTATGGCTCAGCTTCCGTTCCTTTCATTCTCATTTTTGTTGGGTCAAACGTTTTCCGCTTTTTCGCTTTCTGTGCGACTTTTTTACATATCGATTCATGTTTTGCTATTCTATCGTTTGCAAAATGTCTTCCGCAGTTGGAACATGCTTCGTGACCTGGAGGCGGTGTCCCTTTTGGACGTGGCGGGGGTGTGGCTTTTCCTCCGGTAGATTTGGCTCCGACCTATGGGTTAATAAAAATGATTTGAGGTTAAATAATTATTACAAACATTGAAAAATTAAAGACAATTATTAGAAAACGGAGAAAGTTAATTAAAATGAGCATTTCATCGCTTATTACTATCTTCTATTATTTTTATATAATCTTTAGCTACAATTCAAGGGGTCAAAAACCAGAGCATGCAACGTAACTCATCCTTTAAAATAATCATTTAAAAGTAACGGTAGGGTGAAGACGAAATGAAAACTTTGCACTTGGCTACTCAACTTGATAAGCTTTAACAAATTCCTCTTCGTCACGAGGTTACTGTGTTTTTAGGCTTTCAAATTGTAATTTTGAATGCATGTAACCCGAGTCAGGGATCTATATCTCTAAATGTCCTTTGTCAAGTGGCTTTGGGTTACCATCAATTCAAGTTTATTTTGTACTAGCAATTTTGGTCCATCTTAGAGCTCGATTGCATCTGACAGACAGATAGACAAAATGATCACATATACAAGCTCTGACTCGGTCTAAAAAGTAAACAAAATCGCCCACGACATGCAAAAAGCATCGAAGGTCATTCCGAAGAGGGAAATTAAAATGTTGGATATCTAAAGTCCTAATCTATACAATAAAGCTTTCATTTTTGTTGACACGATACAATTAACGAACGAATTCAGTATCCTTGAACATGACCACGACGTATGCAACTTTGCGATGTTGACTTTGAATTGTCAACATTTGTCAATAATTTTCGCAAATGGATATTTTTCAGACGCTTACTGGCTTTGGCTTTGACAATTATTTGGTATTTTTCCTGCATAGTATGTTATTATTTCCACAAAAGTCCAGTTGTTGAGTAATCGTAGGTAGGTAGTAGGGATATTTGCATGCTTGTTTGTTAGTTAATAGCATATTCGAATCAAATGGAAACTATTGATTTTCTCCATCTTCATTTTCATTGGAATGGAAAAGTAGCAAAAAATTGGCAGAATTCTTTATCACTTGTGCTCGTTGTGTCGTATATCATTGTCTATGTGGTTTGATGGTCAGTTTAATGTCTTTACCACAAACTGGGAATCAGGAAGTGGATATACAGATAAACTGACACTGGCGTGACATAAAGTGATATGAAATTCACTTGATTCTTTTAACTAATACAAAATGACAATTGGCTAAATTTATGCAATAACAAACCCTCTAAATATCTCTTTCAAGGGTTCTTATGCATATACCTTGTATTCAACGCAGACATATACTAAAAGTCAAGCATTGACCGATTTCAATTTTCAATTAACGTTGAATTATTCTGATGTGCGTTCAACTTTGTTCTAGTTAATATTACTTGGGAGGGGAAAATAATCTAGCTATGGCATGACCCCATTTTATTTAAACTAATATGAAAATTAAACTCACCACTGCAGCAGGAGAAGGCGTTTTTCTAACAATAACGGAAGAGGAAGATTTGGTGGGGGCACTTGTCTTTTTATTATTATTTGGACTTTGAGAAATTTCTATGCCCTTCAATTTATTGCTTAAACTCGCTTCTCTTCTGTCCAGTTCATTTGCATAATCTGAGTATTTTGTGGTATTTGCCACTGGGGGCATATAACTTGTTGGACTCTTGCTTCCTCTACTACTTGAAGCACTGGATGCCACAGATGACCCCGTTGACCTTGAAAGCACCCCACTATTTCTATTACTAGGAGGTAGACTTTGAGTAGGGGTCATGGATTTGGATGATTTCGGAGTATAGCTATTGAGGTTCTGATTTGAGTTTGAAGAGTGAGTTGTTGGCGTCGGAGTTGTCGCAGGACTTGGTTGAAGGGATGGAGGTTTTTTGCTTGAGCCTAAATTTGTTGGACGCTGTATCGGGAGTGGAGCTGGGACGGGAGGCTTCTTACTCACTGGAGTTGTTGTGGTTGTTGAGGATAATGGCTTATTTGAAGTAGTTCTCGATTGTTTGTTGATTGGGGGTGTAACAATGGGGTCCAAAGGATAAGATTTGTCAATTCCTTTTGTTGCTGTTGGGGTTGTAGCCGAATTGGGAACCGTTCCCCCTTTTCTCCGTTCTTCAAACATTTGACGAACTTTCCCTGGAGGGACTTGGGGACCGGTTGGAGGATTGAGGTTCATTGTTCCATTATTATTATTGTATTTATTTAATAGGCCATTTGTATGTTGTATAATTTTTTGTTGTTGATTGTCCAGCATTGCTAATAGTTTGGCTTCTTTCTCTGATTTTTGTTTCTGTTGAAATTGTGCCTGGAGAAAGTTTAGAAAATATATGTATTTTAGACTTACATAAACATGCAATCAACATTAGTTTCTCTACAATCTTATACAACCTTAATAATTGAATCTTCCATTGAACGTTGAGTATTTGGACTGGTTAAATAAAGACTCATTAAACTTGAGTTCATATTTTACAAAAAACTCCATCCAAGTTTATAAAAATCATGCCCCATAAAAGGGGTAGAATGTTTATGGATCAATTGTCTGGAAAACTTGTATAGAGGTAAATGGTATCACTCACTGCCACTGTCAAGTCTATTCAAAGCAAATCGTGGATTAATACTGGACTGACTCATCGCATTGCATGGCATGAAATACAAACATTCACCTCAAATCGAACAAGCAAAAGCAAAGTAAGCAATTCGGTCTCTAATATCCATTTCAACACAGGGAAAAAACCCGGGTGCGGGTGATAGGGACTGTAAAATGCAAAGTTGTAATCGTATCACGACACAACAAACCAAGAGGAGAATCTCACTACATTTTTTTTCTTCATGCAAACGAGAAAGTTAAGAGTTGTTTTGAGTATGAAATGTTGCGGATATTTGTTGTTCGTGACCTTTGCAATTTTTCGGCAAGGAAAGAAAGTTAGAAGTTGACGAGTTGTAGGTCGAACATTTCGAACAATACAACAAATGTTGAAAAGTTGCTTTGAAATGAAGTGCTAATGATGACGAAGAACTATCGATTTATTGGAGAAACGGACTACACAATATATTATTCAAATATGTACACTTCAATAAGAATCTCAACCAAATTAACTGGCTAACTTTCTCTGTGGAATAAATTTAATGGAATAATGCAGTTTTAAAGTTTAAAGGTTAAATTATATCTATCTAAAGTAACTTTATTTTAAAACGTTTCATACTATTCTGATCAATAACATATGTCATCAATTGTAAATAATTTAAAATTGCTGTCCTTTCTTTGCCAATTAAGTATTTACATACACACGTCATCAATACCAATCAATATCCATTACTTTGCATGCATGAATATTAGTAGACCGACAATATATATAAATTTAAATAAATTGCTTGTTTTGAATAAAAAAGCAATCAACTATAATAATTTGCATGAGACTGTTATTAGCTAAAGCTCATATCGCCTTTCCTTCCTGTTTTTCACTTTACTCTTAAAAATATACATATTTTTTAGAACTTTTGCAATGTCCTTGATTTAATTTTGATACTGAAGTATGATGCTAAAGAAAATATGAAGGCGATTATTTAGATAAAGGCGTCAGTCCCTAGTTGGCCATTCATACAGCAGAGAGTCCATCGAATGATCCCTATTTGGTCAAAGAGAGATACTGACCACACCATATATACAATAGAATAGGATCAGAAAAACTTTTAAACACATAGCTTTTTTCAATGACAAGAGTTGAGTTGAGCTTCAGCTTAATTTGGATGTCACCCTCACACAAGCAGAGCAATTATTATTATTGCCAATTACTACAACTTGAATATAGACAAACAAAGAAATTGAAACTGAAAGATGTGAAATGATAAAATTTTAAGCCAATAAAACTAATTAAGTGTGGGTGAGGAAATAAAGTGTCTTGTCATTATATCGCCCCTAAAATGGCCTAAAATCTTTCACTTTGGACATCATGCAGAGTTAATTAAATTTGTTGACAAAAACACAAAGCAGCAAATGGTATTTTCAATTAAAATCTAAAAAGAGATTTTACCTGCATTTGAGATAATCTCGAAACCCCATTTGTCATCCCCCCTCCATTCGATGCTGGTAACTTTCCCGACATTTTTGTGGATGATTTTGCACTTGCTTTGAGATTATTACGAAGGAAAAACTAAAAACTATTTAGTAAAAACACCCAACTCAAGTTTCATGTTTTTACTTGTATGTACTCTCAGCTAAAAATTTCCTTGGATTTCTTCAGTCCTTGAAATATATGGTGTATGGTGTCAAATTCTGTGTGATATGATATGAATTTCTTGCACTAACAAGTTCAATTATATGGTTTTGTTGTTTGGTCGTTGAGTTTGTTGGACTAGCTTGGTCACTCTTCCACTGCCTCTGCTTAACACAATGAAATGAAAACTTGGATCTGTTATATCATTTAATGTGCTATTCAAAGTTGGATGAGTGTGTGGGTGTTTGCCTTATCTTGTTTAGGATTCGCTTAAAGATTCGTCTCACTTTTACTAACCTTAAATCTTGCCATTTCTATATTAGTCAGTCAGTCAAACAAGTCAAAGTCAGACACATACCTTACCATAAATATCAAGTCTTAATGATTTTCAAAGTATGAATCATTACTTACCTTTCATAAGAATGCAATGGATGCAGATGGTAAAAAAATGCCGCATTATATATGTATTACATTATAAGTAAGTACGAGTGACTGATTCATCAATTTCATGCTTGTGCCTAATGCTTTTTGTTGTTTGGATATAAATGCGAAGATTATCTCATCTCCCACACAAATTCTTTCTTGCAGAACACAGGTAGCTGCATAATTTACAATGGAAATGCAGCAGATCAGCCAAATGCATTTTGTTTATTCAAGGAAAAAACAAGCTGGTGGTTTTTATATGGCTTGGTCGGTGGTACGACGAGTGACTGGACAACAAATGGAAAGTCAGCAAGATACAATTAAATTTGACGCTACGTGATTTAGAGTACACAAAAGGACAGAAAACCAATTATGGCATATCATTCATTTGTTTTGTCATTTTGATAATTGAGAGCCCCGGCGTGCTTTCATCCCCTCCCTATTATTATCCACACTTTATCACCCGTTGTTTATTCTTAAGGATCGATTTCTATGCGATGGTGAATGCTTTAAGATTAAAAAAATTATCAGAATCCTCAACCTTAAAAAACATAGTTTATTGTGAAATTACAATATATGTATGTGTCTTCAAACGCAAAAAGTAGTCAATTAATTATAATAGCATGTAATACTCGAGTAAATAAAAAATACATATAAGCTATTTAGAAAATTTCACCTTATAGAAATAATAATTTAGGCCTTTGTATCTTCTTCCTTCTGCTTAATATTGATGTGGATTTTGAAGTACCAGTTTTCCGAATTGTTGACGACAGTTTTGCGAGTCCAAGCCTTCAACATTCCAACAGTCATAATTGGAAATAGTACGCCCATTGGTCTGCCCTTGTTCACTCGAGGACATTCGTGGATGGGAAACACTGGAAGCGTATTTGTAACTTCATTCTACAGATAGAAATACAAAACAAGCCAGTTTAATTTTTGTGCATTATAATATGTTATAATAATTATTGTTTATACCCTCCATTTCAGCTTGTAATTCGGACCATCGGCAGGAGGGATGAATTTGACAACACATTGAAATCTATCGGCATTTTCTTGGTCCCCAAGCGTTGCAATCCACAAGTGAAAGTTCCCGTCAACGATTTCAGAAAAATTGAAGAAAGTTTGCTTGTCGAATCTAATAATGTACGTGACCCACTGAAAGGTTTTGGCGTTCTCACCTTCAATAATAATAACATTCAATAGTAATAATAATTATGATTATAATATTAATTTAAAAAAACTATTTACCTGGGTAAGAAAGCTCAATGCTGTGGGTTGAGCCTAAAATCGTTTGAAAGTTGTGAGCACTTTCCAAATGAGGCAAAAAGCTGTTTATTTGCAAAAGTTCCTTTCCACTGCATTTTTTTCCGTGGATTTCATAACATTGAATGTCTCTAAAATATTACAACAAATGAAACTATTTTTTTTAAAAACTTTTTTAATATAAAGTATTACCTCCAATAACACGAACGCAAATGTTCGACGAGTTTTGTAGAGGATACAATTTGATTGCAGCCAAAATCGCTATTCAAACACAGGATCATTACGTTGGCCTACAAAAAAAATATTTTCATGATCTTTCTATATAAAGTCAAGTTGAGAAGTTTGTATATTTGAAGCCTCTTTCCCTGGTAAGCAGTCCTACTGTTCCACTGCTGCTCACTTCACTAGCTTCTCTCTCTCTCTTTGTTTACATTCTATGCAAACATGTAATTTGCATGCATTTTTCCATATGGGTGAAATTACAAGATATTTTGACCGGGACGTATTTAAGGTATTTACATTTGCAGGCTTTGACCCGCAGGCCTTCTAGTTGTCTTTAAATCACTCCATGGACATCTTACCTCTTTTGCAATTTTGTCCGCCAGAGAATTAATGGTCAGCGTCTTCAATTTGCAAGTAGGACAATAGTTCAGCTTCTTTGCACAAACTCCGCAGATCACCTAAAATCAGTTGATATTTTTGTCTCATATAATCTAATGTAAAATTAACGAATTGATTAAAAATATGTAAAATTACGTGAGCATTTGCGCATGTATGAATAGGCGACGCTGCGAAACCCAGACAAATGGTGCACTGAAGAATTTGCCTGACATCCATAAGGGCTTCAGGGGGCGATTGTTGTGGTGCCGCCTGCTTTGATGGCTCTTCTGATGTCTCCTCTGTCTCGGCGTCTTTTGGCTTAACAGGCGAAGGGTTGGGAATTGCTTGCTCTTGTTGAAGGGCTTCGAATCCGTCTGTTCCAGGAGTTAGTGGCTGTTGGCTCCCCCAATTATCGAAAATTGATTGTGACCTTGAAACGCGTTCGGTTCGTCTTGTCATTCTAACCTGACGTCGGACAATTGGGACATTTTCGTCCCAGTCGTCGTCACTCATTTTCGCAGGAAAGTTACTTGTTACCTGGTCGAGAGTCTAAATCAAACTGAAAAAAGTCTCAAGGCTTAAAACTTTCTTATCGTTATCTGCTTCCAGCATCAAACAAACAAAATAAAAAAGTGTTTCTTTAAACAGTTTAAACGAAATTCGTTTTGGCGGGTAATGGGTTCACAATTTTCAACCTTATCAAAGCAAACTTTTTTTCGGTATCTGATAATCTGACACAGAAATAAAATCATGAGACAAATGAATGTAACATAAAATTATGTCAAAACAACTCAATCAATTACTTGTATCTCGAAAAGTTAACATTATCTAAAGCATTGGGTACAAGAGCATTGGATATAAAAGGAATTTCAGGGCATTTGTACTTGCAGTCCTTCAATTAAAAAGATGAAGTTAGTATTAATTTTGTCACTTTTTGCAATTATATTGGGTTCTGGTACGAATAAAGAAAAAAAACTTTCAAAATTCCAATAATTTCCATAATTCTTATAAATAGTATTTGGCCAAGAATGCACCCCAGATATCGAACGCATTGATTGTCATCCAGACGCGAACGATACGGAAGAGCGATGTCTTCAAAGGGGCTGTGAGTACTGCGTTGCCTTTAATCCAGAAAAGAGGAGTCCGGTTTGCTATTTCCCAAGAGATTATGGGGGCTACTCTATTGTGGGTGAACCGGTCAATACAGACAATGGAGTAAAAGTTGACCTCGTTAGGACATCAACGAACTCAATGTTTGGAGGGGATATTGCCAATATAACTTTAGAAGCAGAGTTTCAATCAGATTATAGGCTAAGAATAAAGGTACGCATATACTATTAATTTGATATCGCATTATTATTTTGATTTATTTTTTATATAGATTTATGACCCAAGTAACGCTCGTTTTGAAGTTCCTCTGCCAATTGATCCTCCAACGGGCTCAAATACTAATAGACTTTATGACATTACTTTTTCTGATGATGGGGCATTTTCTTTCAAAGTGATTCGAAAATCAACCAACACAACATTATTTGACACATCTCTTGGAGGATTCATTTTCTCTGATCAATTCATTCAGTTAACTACAAAATTGCCAAGTAAAAACGTTTATGGAATCGGAGAAAACGAACAGCGAAGTTTGAAACATAATTTTGAATTCTACCCAAGATATCCGCTGTGGGCAAAGGATTACTCTCCATCAGTATGTGGTACTTCAAAATTCTTATTACATTAATAATATTGAATGTACTTAGGGAGTAAACAACCTTTACGGAGTGCAACCTTATTACACCGTCCTAGAAGATGATGGCAATGTTCACAGCGTCATGATTGTTAATTCTAATGCTCAAGAGTTTGAAATGTATCCTTATCCTGGAATAGTGTACAGGACGATCGGGGGCATTTTGGATATTTATATGTTCTTGGGACCAACTCCAGAGAACGTAGCTCAACAATTTACAGAGGTATGAATGTAATGAGTTCCATTATTGCTTTAATTTGTACCGATTTTACAGAGCATTTTTTTCGCCAAAATTTTGTCACCAATCGAACAGGCGCATTAAAATAATATGATTTGTCAAAAGAAAAAAATGCTAGCGCCACCGGTGTGGCGCTGGCGGCGCTTTAAAGTTTTTGCCTTGTTACATTAATTTAAAAATCCCCAGTGGACGTAGGGGTCTGATATGTGGAATGTAGCTATCCTAGGGCGCGCCCGAGGCGCATTTTCCTCAGTTTAGGCGTGTGTCGAAA
>JAQIXN010001610.1:0-16750 GCA_034698145.1 Proisotoma minuta
ACCAAACCTCGTGTTTTTATAGCAAATTGCACGTAGATTCGAACAAAAATATCAAACATTGCCAAAAAAAAAGTTTTCCATGTGTTATTTATACCTGAAAACTTGAGACAGAACTTATGCGACTACTAGGTACTTACAAAACATATTTTTAGAGTAAAGATTTTTAAAAATATATAAAATTGGTTTGGGGACCCTAAAAATAATTTTAATTTTGAGGATCAGATCAATTCAGTTAGTGGGGCGAGCCAGCACTGTGGGGAGATAAGGATTGAGAACATTACAAATTAAATACAACATTTTTTGGTCTATTGATATTTCATAATTACTAATTAATTTTTTCGGGTTGAGGGTGCAAATATCACAATCAAATAATTAGGAAGAGAAAAGATTTATTGATTAAACTTTTGGAATTTTCAACATAATTTCACTTGATTTATAAGAGTAATCTTGGGTTTTCCAATGATACCATTTAGTTCCTTTGTCTGTGTTAATTTCTGTTCCCGTGAAGTAATGACCGTTTAAATTGCTCTAATTAGAAGAGAGAAATTAAGCAATTTAGTTTCTTGGCTTTCAATACTAAATTGAACTTACAAATGCACAATTTCCAAACCACCAGCCTCCGCGTCCACCAAGAGCCTCAGAACAACTTCCATCGTATGAATCATTGTCGCTGTCAAAAGTTGAGAATTGTCTCCCATTGTGATAACTGAACTAGTCCCCTAAAAAATTGATCTTCAGAAAATTATTATTTTTTAAAAAAGCGGTACCCGCCGTCCCTGAATAGTTTCCTACACTTAACCGATAATTATCGTATTTGTCTCCAATTGTAAAATTTGTGTATTGAGCATATTTCTGGGTCCCATCCCAATCGCCGATAACAAATTTAATATCTGTGTATCGCGAAGATGTCAACGCAAAAATTTTTTCCAAACCTAAAAATGGGAGAACATTAAAAGATTTTTTTCTAATCATTAAAAATTTATAATTTACCAATCCAAAAATCATTTTCATAATCCCCAAAACCTTTTTCATATTCAGCAAAGTTTCTTGCAAAACTTGTTCTAGGCTTGTCTTTAAAAATTCCTCTTCTTTGAATAAAAATCCATTCGGGTTTCCTTGGAATCTAAATAAAGGGAACGGAGTTTTAGAAAATTGTAGACTAAAAGAATATTCAAAACAAAGATAAAATTAGAGTTCAAATTTCATAACGCAGAATATATTGCTAATTTATATTCTATAAAATAATTTGATTGGCTTATTCAATTTATCTAATTTAAATGAAGAATAAAAAATGTAATGGCATAATTTATTTGGGACATTTAATAATGAAATTTTGCTTAAAAATGTCAGAAGCACAAGGCTTTTAATGTTCTAGGTTGATTAGATTTTTTTACCTAAAAATTTTGACACATTCCCTAATATTTGAAGAACTATCAATAATTTTTTAAACTCACTTTTGCAAAATCTTCAAATATTTCTATTTGTTTTCCGTCCAAATTGTTGCATGGAGTTGTTTCCAGTTTTAAAATTTTATATTTCATGTTTCTCAGTCAAAAATTGTTTTCAATTTCTTGGGCCAGAATCAAATTTTGATGGCGTTGGACCTCTTCGTAAAAACTATAATTTTTTCCGTTTGCCGAATTGTTTGATTTTGTTAGAATTTCAAAAATTGGCTCTTCTTTTAATTCACTAAAATTTGTACAAAATTGTTGTACGAATTTTTTGATACCAAAAAATTGGTTTAAAATGTGTGTTTCTATTCTCTCCATTTTTATTTCCATTTCAGAATTAATTTCACTTATTAGACCCTTTATTTCAGATGATTCAATTTCCAGTTTGTTGAAATTAATTGTTCATTTTGAGAAACTTTATTTTCAATTTGGGAAAATGCATCTTGATCCTTTTCAAAAATTTTGCCAATTTCTTCAAATTTCGTTTTGGATTCTAATTGCATTGAGTTCAAGGTTTCCATAAATTGTGTCAATGTGCCTTCAATTGCTCTCTTAAAAATATTTGATTGATTTTCGCTTGCTTTTGCTCCTTCATCAATTTTCAATTTTATGTTATTTTGGGTATCGTTCACATTTTGAATAATTTTTAGCTGATTTGCTTCAAAGAAATCCAATTTATTTTCTAATTGATTAATTTTTTCTAAAATGTTGGTTTCAGTAAATTTTATTTTGTTTTCGATTTCTCTGACTTCTTCTTTTATCTTGTTTTCCGTTTCCTTAAAACCATCCTTCATTTCTTTTGACAATTGAACTAATGAGCGTTCGATGGCGTCAAAACGAGAAACCATAATTTCGTGCAACTCAAAATCGTCCGCCACGATTAAATTCGCAAGGCCAAAAATCTATAACAAATAAATTGTGAATAAAAAATATACTAGAAGGCCTGCGGGCTCTGCCCGCAAATGTAAAAACGTCCAAGTCAAAATTTAACCCATATGGAAACAATGCAATCAACTGACATTTTTGCATAGAATGTGAACAAAGAGAGAGAGAGAAATGAGTGAAGTGAGTAGCAGTGGAAGCAGTGCAGTGGGACTGCTTAACAGGGAAAACGGGTCGCAAATATATATACATACAAATTTGTCGACCTTTCTTTAATAGTAAGATAAAAAAAATAGTCAAATACATATTTTTAATCTAGTATAATTTTGAGCTAAGCAAAATGTAAAATTTTGCTGAAGCCTAATTAAAAATGACTCAATTTTTGATAAATTTCTAAAAATAAGTTTATTTCCCATGTTCTGATGGTTTTAGTGTTAATCAAAAAATAAACTCCCACTTATAATTAAAAATGAAACTGATAGGTCATTTCATTGTAATTTGTAAGTAATTGTATTTTGATTAATTTCCATTCTCTTTTTGCAAAGTTACGGATATTCTAAAATAGCTTAGCACTAAAATAAACTTACGTAAAAAATAGTGACCGAGTCACTTATTAATCCTTTTATTTTCATGTTTAAATTTGTCCAAATTAATTCAAATTAATTAAAAATTTGAGGAGCCAATTAACAAATGATTAATAACTTGCTAGTTAGTAAATAAGATCACAATTTTTAAATTATAAAGTTTCCATTTGATGCTGGTTTAATTGTTGCCAGGATTGAACTAAATTATTTTGTCTCGTCTAATTTAAGTTTACTGATAATTTTGGCAGTTGGGTATAAACGACGCTGTTTAATAAATAAAACTTTATATTGGCTATGCATATTATAAAAATATCAAGGCTATTTCTTGGAACTTGCGATAAGAAGTTCCATCAAATTCCTTGTCCTCGTTTTAATTTGTGCAAATCTTTCTTTTTATAAAACAGCTTTAAGTAGCAAGTGAACTGCAGTAATCTAACCAGAGAAAATTAATGTGGATAATTTGCTATTTACTTTGTTGGCTAATTATAAGCTGGAGAAGTTGAGATAACAAATATTCCTACTAAAATGCTGACTGTGATTAAATTGGACGGATTTGTGTATTTATGGATTAAGTAATAATAATTGCATGGCGAATTAAAATTGTATCGTGCTTTGTGCATGACCTTCAAAATACAGTTAGTAGATATTTGCCACATTGAAAATAATATATTTCTAAAAAAATAAATTGATTTTATCATTAAAAGTTTAATAGATTTAAATAAAGAATTTAAAATAAAAAAAATCATGGATTTGATTGAAAAATTTAGGATTTTTTTTAAGTTAAATTTACTGATAAACACTAGTTTTATTTTTATTCCAGAAATTTTGGCTCCATAATGCTAAAATTTTAGGTACACAATAAAAATATATAAAATGATGAGAATTAAATTAACCACCGGAAAAGAATACACATCACACTTTGACCCGATTTTGCCAAATAACAATCTCAGTGGAAAAGCTGTTTGAATATTTTTCGTATAAAGCAACACGAAAGAATAATTCCTTGGCCTAATTTTTTGCACAACAATCTAAAAAATTTGCAAAAATACAAAAATCAATTGGCTTTAATTTTCTTGTCTTCGTTTGTGTTATCTTCAATGCATAATGAATTTAGACTGCAACTTTCAAGTTTTCATGTTTCCGAAAAATTTATTTATAGAATCAATCATTAAAATCAATGATTTGCAAAAAAAATATTAGAAAATATGAACAATTGATTTAAGGATACGTTAGTTCTCGTGCCCAGTAATTACAGTGATAACCATTTCTGCACTGGAGTGATTGCGTTTACATATTCATAAACAAGATAAATCTGTGTGTTTGTTTAACTTAACAAAAAATCGACTAAAATTACCTATCTTAACTGTAGCATTACACAATCCACAAACAATTTTATAAAGCCGTAATCGCAAAAGATAAATCTCAATTTTATGAGATTTATCAAACAACTTGTTGAATACACGCATTCGTTATGCTACTTTCCGCCAGTTTTAACGGAGTCTGTTTTTTGTGTTAAATTACTTTTAAAATTTCATTTTGAGTGATGGATAGCTTAAATATTCCGAAACTCGATCTTTTAACCCGCGTGTGCTCGTACCTTTCACATACATGTAATTTTTACTCGAGTTAAAATATATTTTTTAACAAGTGAAAACAAACTAAAAAACAATCCACCACACCCACGCGTAAACTGTAAGAACAATAAAACACTAAAACTAAAAAACAAAGGGAGAATACGCCGAACGCCGGATTTTTTCAACTAAATATCGAGGAGAAAGGACCAGGTGCTTTCATTTGGAATCTGGGGCATTAGGAGACGTCTGCTAATGCAATAAAAGATAAGAAATAAACACAAAGTATATGTCAGCGTAGGCCTATTTTTGGCAAAAAGATACTGTCACAACATTCTCTTGTGAAACAGGACCAAAGAGAGCTGCTAAATGGAAAGAGAGAACGAGGACAAAAACGGCGAGGACTCCGAAATGGACCTTGAAGAAACGAACCCTGGCGAAGACGAGGATGACGAATGGGTTAAATCTTTGGAAACTTCCACATCAAAAACCGAAAACTTTGACTCACTGACTGATAGGGAGATAATGATGAAATTGTTTAACAAAGTAGAATACCTAAGTAAAACTGTAACTAAACTGGTTGAATTTTCTGTTAGGGCAGAAAGAGAAAAGGGTACCCTCAGCAAAAGAGTCGAAAGGCAAGAAATTGTTTCCAAAACTTTTGAACTAAAATTAGAAAATCAACAAGGGATAATTCAAAATCAAAAGAAGATTATCACAGAGCTAGCAAGACGCTTGTCGATGGTCGAAAGACTAGCTGAAGATCTGTATTGCGAAAAAACATCACGCAACATCATTGTCTCGGGTCTTGCTGCAAAAACTGAGAAAGAAGCCTACAATAGACTTAACAACATAGTTACAAATGGAAATGGTCAACCACTCAAAATTGACACTATCAAACCTATTGCAAACCGAAAGAAATATATTTTTAAAGTGCAGCAAGAGGATGATAAGCAAACCCTATTCAGAAATTCGAAATATCTGCGTGAAAGAGGAGTGACTCTTGAAGACGATCTACCTAAAGCTCTCAGGGAAGACAAGAATATGCTTCTGTTAAACAGGAAGCAGCTTTTCGAAAGCGGTTGCAGAATCGGTTAAAATCAAAAAGCGAGGAATGCTGGTCGATGACAAAGACTGGTACTTCTTTGACAGAAATACGAAAACAATGACCAAACAAATGCATAAACCCGGCCCCATGCTCAAACCGAAACTCGCTTCAGCTCAATGAAGAAACGGCCGACTCTCATCACAAAACAAACAATTAACAATTCTTTACTGGAACATCGACGGATTAGGAAACAAAGACTTTGAATTCTATGACTATGTAAATACAGTAAATGCGGATATTCTTATCCTCTCAGAAACATGGGTACAAGTACCCACACTTATAGCAAAATCAACCTTATCAAAATACGAATTAAAAGTAATTCCTGCTGAAAAGGGACATGAAAGGGGAAGACCAAAGGGAGGCATGATAATTGCAACTAAAAAGAAATCAGATATCACAGGCGATACAAATTTTCAAACTGTCAACATCAATAATCCAAACGGAAAAATTACAATTAAATGTGTATATGCACCTCCGGAACAAGAAGGAGACATAATCATGGAGAAAGTAAAAGAAACAATCAAAGAAAATAATGGTGAAAAGGTAGTAATAATTGGAGACCTTAATGCTAGAATCGGGGAACAAAGTCCAGCAGCAAACGAAATTCTAATGCAAGCCAGAAAAACTTTAGATAAACATATCAACAAAAGAGGCAACTTTCTCAAAACAATAATTGAGGATAATGGTTGGTGTATTGCAAATGGTGCATGCAACGGTGACCCCAATGGATCCTACACATTTCAAAACTACAACGGACAAAGCGTTATTGATCTGGCATTAATATCTCCAACTGCAGCAGAAGAGATTTATGACTTTCAAGTTTTAGATTCATACCTTTCGCACCACTATCCGATCATATTGAAAATTAACAATCATGAGCAAAATGTATCCAGACACCCATCCAAGGAAAAATACAAAAAGATTAAATGGGATCCAAACCAAAAGGTAGAATTCGCCCAAGAGGTAAAAGTGTGCATGGAAAATCAAAAATGGACGTTCGAAAAACTCAAGGAAGCTGTTCAAAGTGCTGCATCAAAAACGGGAATGCTAAAATATGTACCATTATGTCCATCAGACGAAGTACGACATGCTGTGTGGTTCGACAATGAATGCAGAGAAAAAAGAGACCAGGTGAAAGCTGCTCAACGTGATGTTAGAAGAGCTGGAAACTCTTTAACAATTCAATTGAAAAGAGAAAAGTATCTAAAACTCAGAAATCAATACACAACTTTAAAAAGATCAAAGAAGAAAGCAACAACAAAGCATAAGCTAGAAAACATTATCCAAGCAAAAAATAGTAATGAATTCTGGGATGCAATTAACAAATTCAAAAACAGGAAAGTTTCAAATTTAAATCCAATATCAAAATCCACCTGGATGACCCACTTCAAAAACTTATTCGCCTCACCAATCAATGGGGATGAAATAGAATGTGAAGCTACTTCTGACGCGGAACATGAGATGGATGCCCCAATCACAAGTGAAGAATTAAACGAAGCCGTCAAAAAACTATCTAATAACAAAGCACCAGGAATTGATGGAATTCCAAACGAGATCTATAAAATATTGTCGCTTACCAGTAAAAGCAAGCTATTAGAAATGCTGAACAACATCTTCATATATCAAAATATCCCTGAAGAGTGGTCGAAAATAATGGTTTGTCCCATCTACAAAAAAGGGGACAAAGAGTGTCCATCCAACTACCGACCCATTTCTCTTATTTCAACGGGGCTGAAATTACTAACATCAATCCTAGCAAAAAGGCTTCAAAATTGGAGTGAAAGTAACAACATTGTATCAGACTTCCAAACTGGGTTTAGGAAAAATGTAGGATGTCAAGAGCAAATATTCACATTAAATACAATCATACAATCAAGGCTGAAAAATAAATCAGGGAAACTATTTACAGCATTCTTGGATATTAAAGCAGCATTTGATAGCCCTCCGCATAACAAACTTTGGAAAAGAATGAGAATTTTGGGAGTTGGTGAAAAAATTATTTCATTCTTCAGAAAGCTTTATAAAAGTGCAAACGGAGTAGTCAAAACGTCTGAAGGACCCTCTGACTCATTTCCTGTAGACAAAGGAGTCCTACAAGGAGAAAGTGCATCCAGTGAAATTTTCAAAATATTCTTCGAAAAAACAATTGAGGACCTCTCAGTTTCAGATATACCTGGCATTCAAATTGGAATCAAAATCATACATATGCTGTTATTTGCCGATGATGGAGCACTCATGGCAGCCTCAGCAGACCAATTGCAAAAAAAACTAAACATTCTACAATCAACATTGAATGAAATCGGCCTAAGTCTCAATGCAAGTAAGACCAAAATCATGGTTTTTGAAAAGAACCCTTGCAAATCTAAACCACTGATTACTTGGAATGGAGAGGAATTAGAAGTAGTAGAAGAGTTTGTGTACCTAGGAGTCCCTTTCCATAAAAGAGGTCTTCACCAACATGCTGCAAGACACATGATAAGTAAAGCTACAGCAGCTTGCGTAAGAGTCACAAATATCTGCCAACAAGCCAAAATTCCACCAATAGAGACACACAAAAAGTTATTCAATGCGATTGCAAAATCAACACTTCTCTATGCAGCACCTGTTTGGGGTATTAATCATCTAAAAGAACTGGAAACCATAAACTGCAGATTTTGGAAATACATTTTCAAACTCCCCAAAGCCACTCCAGGATATTTGATAAGACTAGAAACAGGTACAGACCATATAGGAATCTCCCTATTGAGAATTACTCTCAAATTTTTTATCCGACTTCTACAAAGACCAGAAGGGACACTGCTGGCAGAATGCATCAATTGGCAATTGAGATGGAGTTCAAGAATTGACGACCCCCGTCGATGCTGGGGACGTGCAATTTTAAACTGGATAAACGGATTTACAGACTGCAAAATTACAAATCTGTCCAAAACCTTTCTGCACGACACCTTAATAAACAATTATGGAGAAATCTTAAGCAGAGCCTCATTGTACTATATCAACAATGATACACTAAGAATGACAAACTCAGGATTCGTTCCACATTACAGAAATCTTAAGACCCATGTAGGTGTGGAATGGTATCTTATGCAGAACCTACCACTTCAGATAACCAGCATTATCATGCAATTGAGGGTAAACCTTTTCTCTCTCAAAACAATACATGGTAAAATCCCTCTGAATGTTTTAGGCAAATGTCCGTTTTGTAATATAAATACCTTTTGTGATACCGATCACTATCTCTTTGACTGTTATAAACTAAGAAAAGAACAAATGTACATCAACAAATACACACAATGTAATACCGTTTATGAATCATTTAAACAAAATCCTAAAGACATCGACCTCTTTAAACAAATTGGAATATTTTGGTTAAATATCTGCAAATTACTGCCAAAAACCTTTGTAATATAATAATTGTAATGTAATGATGAGGGTCATACGGCCATATCATAGTGAATAAATAATAATAATAATAATAATAATAATAAATTTAAATGTTATTTGTTTTACAGTTGGAAACATTAAAATTTATCGAACATTTAGGGGCTGTTAATTTGGTTTGATGTATGGCCAAGTTAGTTTTACAAATTGTGATAAACAAGACAAACTTTTGAAAAGTAGAGACAAAATGAATATTTAAACCCAAAACCCATATTCATAATTATATTGAATTAGTTTTCGATTTATTTTAAATAAATTAAGATAAAAAATTTTGATGTAAATTTCCAATTTATTTGCTATATTTTTTCTATTATTTCAAAAGTTTTAACGTTTACATGAAATCGTCAATTAGTAAATGATTGCTTAAAAGGGATTTCTTATTTTTGTTTTTAAATATCAAAGAAAAGTCTAGGAATTTATTTTCATGTATAAAGTGATGTAAAATTATGCTTTATTGATTTATTTCAACATCATTATAATTCACTTCATATTAGAAACTTTAAAATTTGTTTTCCATTTATTAGCTCGCCATACGTGGAGAACCATTTCTCGCGTCGGGGCCGTCCGTCTGTCCTTCCATCTTTCATGCTTTAATCTTATATGGGGCAAAGTGGACCGGTCCATTTTGTAAGGTCATTTTGGTAAGGTCAAAAAAGTCAAGTTAAATTAAATGTTTAGAGCTTAGTATCTCCGTTAAAATGGCGAGCTAATTCCAACGTTTACAATGTTTTATTTTGACTTAACAGGATGAGCCATCAACCTGCAAATTTATATCGCCAACAAACTAATACAGGAGAAAGATATTGTATAACGTGTATATGTAATGCAATTATGTGAAAGAAATACTAATAAAAAATATCATAATGGAGAAAGTCATTTCTGGAAAACTTAAATTGGACGAGATCCTCAAGAAAAAATATATAAATCGGAATAATTTGATGTCATTTATGTATTTGCGAACTAAAATGCCAAATAATTTTTTTTAAAGGTTATCAATCAAAATTGCACTCAAATAATGTTCCAACTTTCAAAATATTTTAAACAAACTGGACATTCGTAAATTAAGGCTGTCAAATATTTAAAATGTCAAGAATAACATAAAGTTGTTGTCAACTGGCATCTCAATATTCGTATATATTTCAAACACTTCGTTATTTTTTTTTACATTTGCTTTTATTTTAACAGTAGGAATATGTACTCAAGATTACATGGCCTCGACGTGTCAATCATCGTCAGCTCTTAATGATGTTCACTAGAAATTCATTTAGACAAACCTCAACTTGTCAAAGACATTTGTCAGAGAAATTAAATTGAAAAGTTTTCAATCATTTTGGAATGCCTCATAATCAAACAAATGTTGTTAGTGAAAATTGACAAATACTTAAATTCAAACTAACTAAAAGGAACTTCTTAGTCAGTATTTGTAATTCTAGGGTTTTGTTTTACTAAATAAATTCAAATTATTAATATTGTCAAATTAAAACATAAACGAAATACTTTTAACTGCCTAAAATTCGCAAAATTTCTTAAATTAAAAATATTATTTTGCATCAATTTCCTAATGTTTTTATTAATATTTTTTACGTTCTTTAAGTTTTTTAAGTGTTTTGTCTTTCCAAGTATATTTTCCGATTCTAATCTTCAATTTATTACTGATTTTAAATCATTTGATATCTTCAATTTTCCTCAAAATAATTTGTTTTATAACATTATTAATCAAAACCAATACAGTCCCCTTGTTTTAGACCAGATACCAGATTGGAACACTTCCAAAGACACTCGTTATTCAATTGACAATCTTATCGCGAACAGATTTTCAAATTCCAACTTGAGCGTATTTGCAAAAACTTTTCGATTTTTGCAAACAGTTGTAACATTTATCCAACCAAATTTAATAGACCTTTCGGATGTTAAATTGGAATGTGTTCAAATTATTCATCAAATCGCGCACATTACCATGGCAATACCATTTTCAAATGAAGATCCTAGCTTCGTGTTTCTCCAAATAGATCAAAAATATTGGAACTGTGGTAACATAAAAGTAATTACAAAAGTCACCCTTACTTCAATATTTGTATATTTATCACCACAATCGCTTCAACTAGCAATTCCTTGTGTTTACTGCTCGGAAAATTGGTTTTTTGTTAAACCCACAAATTCTTTAAATTTACTGAAAAAAACTTGGCGGAAAATAAACGGGAATTTAAACAAGGGCCTTATCTCAGGACACACACTCGGCCTTCCATTTTCACGCTACATCCTTCCTGAAATACAACACGAATATTGCACGCCTCACTTTTGGTATTTTTTCTTTGACCAGACGACGTGCACCTCCATCATTTTGAGCCTCAAATTCAATTACACTATAGTAAAAAAGGATGAAGAACTAGAATACGACTTTAAGAACATTGGCTCTTCGCCCGAAACTGGTTTCGTAATATCAAAGTCTTTTTATGAAAACCGTATTTTTGTAAAACACTATCGGAGGTTAAGGTTATTAATTTTTGGGACGAATTTTGAAACTTTCAATTACGCAGTTATCGCTGCAAAAGGGGGCGGTAATTTTGGCAATATTTTTACCCCTTTCGACAATTTAACCTGGAGTTTACTTTTTGTTTCAATAATTATATTTGTTATGGCTACATCAATATTTACAAGTAGCCAAAAAAGCTGTTTAAAAAATTCAGGAACCAATTTATTCTGGACAATTTCCGTTCTCCTTTATCAAATTGATGGCAGTTTTACAAACAGGAATTTGTCAAAAGTTGGTTCTTTTGTAGTTATTTGGTTTACCATGTCGTTTTTTTTAGGGATGTTTTATCAAGGGGCACTTTTTTCAGGCTTAACGGCGTCTAATTCACCCGATGTTCCTTTAAACTTAAATGAAGCAATTGAATGGAAAATTCCGATAATAACAACTAAAGTTCTGGATACAGCTGAAAAGGCTTCTCTATTAAAGGACGGAATTTTGTTAGAATTGAAAAATAGTTCAATTAAAAATGAACAACTTTACAAGTTTCTTGAACATTTAGACAATTCAACCCATTTTATATACGGAGAAGGGATTGAACTCGCTCTAAATATTTCTCAGGAGATTTTTGTTAATTCCTACCGTAATAAAAGGCTTTCTGTTAATTCGAAAATGTTTGGGGTGCTTGATAAACAACATGAGCTCAATTCCTTTCTTGAAGGCATCGATTTATTTCTTCCAAAGCATTATGTGTTGAGGTCTCAAGAGACGACGCTTTTTAACTATCGGGTCCCTTGGTTTGGGGAAACGAATTTTCTATTCCCATTTTTTTCTCGAGGATTGGGTCAACTTGTTCAAAGTGGGATTTACTACAGGTGGCGTGTTATGGAAGAGAATTCACTAAGGCTTCTCAAAGCCAAACAATTTGTTCCCAAAAAAGATTATCAGTTGTTATTGGCAAAAACAAAGTCGTCTTACAAAAAAGAAATTACATTTTCGGAGGCCAACGATGTATCTTTGGATGTAATGAAATTTGCCTTTATCCTATGCGCCATACCAGCAGTAGTTTCAATCATTGTTTTTGTTTTGGAAATATTTATAAATGAATTGGGGAGGAAAAATTCATTTGAGATTGACTACATCGTTAATTTTCCTTTAAATAAATTGAAGCCGAATACCGTTAAAATACTGTGGTAGGATAAGAAAAATCAATGTTCCTAATACGGAAGTTAGAAATTAGTCAAAGTAAGTTTTTTTTAAATAATAAGTCCAAGGAATTTTGTTAATTTAACAATAAGTAGATAATAAAATTAAAACTGAACGCTATGCAATTTGTGCCGGTTATTAATTTTGATGACTTATTTACCACCTAATTTTATATATCTACACCATATATATGGGGAGAATCTCTCCGGGAGATCCGCGATGCACAAAACACGCATATTGCATTATTTTTCATCAATTCCTAACTATTAAAAACACAATTTTTTTTGCAACAACTCAAATTCTAAAATAAGCAATTAAGTGGAAAAGTATTTTGAAGCGGCATATTCTTTTTCATTTTTTATTTTGCAGAAATCATATAAAAAATGCAACAATTAGTTTCAATAAAACCAATATTTACTTTAATAATTTATTGCAATTCTATTAAATTTATTCGACTGTGTTTAAGAAAAAAGATTTTAAGAAAGTTATAAAACTAATAATTTTTAAACCTTAGTTAGAAAAAACTCAAGTGGTTTCAGAATATAAAATGCTAATATTTGTGATAATTTTATTGTTGGATTGTAACAGCTTTACCTTTATACCACTAAATGCTTTTACATGGTTCAACCAAAATAACTTTAGATGGAAATTTGGTAAGAAGTTTCTTTTGTTTGGTATCCTTTTTGCAAAAGTGATTACAGAAAAATAAACAGGCAAACTTCCCATTAAAAACTAAAAATATAACCAAGAGGGTAATAAAATATGCGGCAAAAAACTCGGAAAGGTTTTTGAAAGTTATCATTTCACTCGGGGCTTTCAATTCACTCCAGATCCTTACCAATAATTCATATCCGTATGTCTCCAGCTTGTTCCATTGGTTATAAACCCCACTCTCAATTAATCTGCTAATCCCTATTTTTACACTGGATTGAACAATGGATTGAAACAATGTCCCACTTGGACGATTCTTTGCCACATTTTTAGCAGCGTAACACTTGTAAAGTCCCCTTAAATTCTTGTTTTGGACATATCGAACATTTTTGTGCGCAGCATGATGCAGGACGCAGCGCTTGCTCTGATTTTTTGAAATTTGGTCATATGCCTCCTCCAAATTTGCAAAACTGATGGATGATTTGTTAAATAACTTGGGTTCTATGCCCCTCAAAGCAAACTCAAACTCCATGATGGCGTGTCTCGCAACTTGGCCCCGGTCGAAAGCATGATCGTCTCTAAATACAAAGGTGTATCCAGCCTCCACAAAATCTTTCAGCGTTTCCAATTTTACAAATTTTGGTGGCGAAATGAGACCGGATGTCAAGAAAAATTCGTAATGTGCGAGTATAATTAGGTTAGAAAATACAAAAAGTTGGACCACAATTTGCTTCAGCTTGGCCAGATTTTCGACAGGCTGTTTAAGTAAACTTTGAGCAATTTCAAAAACAAGCAAATTTAAGGTTTTTCCTTTAGAAGCAATGTAAAGCATAATTATTGCGGAGATTACAAGACCGATTGAAACCCAAATTGGAAGTGCTAAAGGGGCCACCCACTGATTAATTCCTGTATTTTCTGCCCTGCTTTCGAAATCACAGTAGAGGACGCTGTAGCCTGAAGTGGAACTAAATACAAGGGAATTAGCATGTTCCAAATAATATTTTTCTAAAGAACCATGTGAAATATATCCAAGTGGATAGTCATTTGCTGCGGAAAATGTGGGCACAATTTTCCGAGACACGTTCAAAACATTGAAAATGGTAGATGCAAATTTCATTTCCATGGGGCAAAAAATTGAGTGTCCAATTATTTCTCCGTTTGTAAGATTTTTTAAGCACTCTTTTTCCTTATTTTCTCCTGGTGGCATCCAAATTGCAATTTTAACTCGGTTATCCCAACTTGGTTTAAAATTGTAGATGGATAAAGTTGTTAAATTGTATCCCCTTGGAAACTGGTAAAGATGATGGGTATCCCGACGATATTTGCAATAAGGGCAAAAGTAAGCCACATAGAGGACAATTCTATTGAAAACAGGGTTGAGATGAAGGATCCCTGCAGTAAAAACTCTTCCGGGGGATTTATAGCATCGAGATGTGGAAAACGAATAATACATAAGTTTATTTATTACAAAGAAATTTTGAAAGGGTTCAGTCCGATAATTGTCAAAGCTCCCATAACGAACATAATTCCAAAGATGGATATCAGTAAGATTAAAAATAAGCGTTATGGCACAAATCTCCTGAACTCGAAAGTCCCGAATTAGTGCCTCGTCACTTGGAAATGATCGATTGTGTCCCTCTTTTATAGTTTGTACCAAATATCCATTTTGTTTCGCAATATTTATGGAAATTAGAACTTGGTTGACATCTCTGAAGTAAATAGCACTGTCTAACCGAATAAATTTAAAAGTGCAGGAGAAAAAGTCGGAGAAATCACCATATGAAATATTTAAAATGTCTTCATGCGTTGATTTTGAATGTAGCAAGAAAATGATCAAAAATATAATAGTTTTCATTTTGGGAATTTTATAGCTTAGTGAGAATGGAATGGTAAAGTAGTGAAGCCTTTGAATAATACCGTTGACTAGGTGATACTTTTAGGCAAAACACTAGAAGGTGGCAAACATTATTAAATATGGAGAACTCGATTTTGTAAATAATTAGATTTAGATCCAATCTTGTGAAATAAATTATAATCAGCTTCTAAATAATAACCTAAACTCAACCGAAATTCTGAATACTATATTGATAGGGGATTGTAAAAACTTCTAATTAAACACTGGAAGCCTTTTGAATTTTATTAAAGTTGGCAAATAATAAATATAAAAGAATAAATTAGTAAATAGAAAGCCCTTATTTTTTGATAAAATATATAAATAAAAAAAAACTTTCTTTTTTTACTTGTAAATTTTATTGCTTTAACTTCCATATTTTTCATTATGCATAAACTTGGTTGATAAAGTTTACAAAGAGCGGATACGATTTGTTTATTTATAAACAAGCAACTTATTATTTTCCTTTGCCATCTCATAATTATTTTTAAATCGTTACCTAATATTAAATGTTTGATTTATTATCAAAAATAATGACAAATCAAAGATAAAATGTTTAATATGAAATATATTTATTTACCAACTTTATTATAAGAGCTAAGGAATAAGAACTCAAAATATTTTGGATAGAAAAAGTTATTTTTATTCAAACACAAAATTATGTACGATGTTACAATATCGCATTTTAAAGGAAAGCAATAATTGGTTTCAATTTAACTGATATAAATTTACAAATTTACTTCTAATAATAAATCTTCTACACAAATAAATTCAGTTTACTTGCACAAATATTATGAATATACATAAACTAAATATTACTTCAATATGTGGCCTGAAAATTTACTTAAGCAATAAATTAGATTATGTAAATTGCAGCAAAGCTTGAATTTAGTTAATGAAACATTAATAGGTATTAATACATTAAACAAAAGGCTAATGTCTTACTAAAAAATTTAAAATTGTTTAAATTAAAAAAATATAAATAAATTTGTATTTAAATTTTCATTCTTAGCATTTACATTGCAAGAAAATTGTGATTTGAGTTGTAGTTATAATTCTCTTTAAATAACTAATTTAATTTGATTTAGGCACTGGTCATTTAAAAAATTAGTAGAAGAGTTAAAATAAATAAAAATTTGTCACTTAAGTGAGAAATTCAAAAAGAATTGCCTAAAGGTTTTTTAGGAAATTTTTTATGTAAAAATATCTTTGAAAAAATCTTGCTTTTAATTTTAAAAAATGCGTTTGTGGGAAAAGAGGACTTAAGTCCAGTCAGTTTCCCAAAATTAAATTAACCTAATAACATTTTGCACATTTAGAACAAAGCTGATTTAAAATCTGATTTCATTCAAAATCACAAAATGCATGTAGAATGCTGAATTTAGATTTACAATCAAAAAGTTGCTTACTGCATACAAAACAAGATATTTAGAGTGCAGAGAACATTTTTGGCTGTTAGAATACAATTAATTGGCTTTACATTTAAATTTGATTC
>JAQIXN010001611.1:0-16741 GCA_034698145.1 Proisotoma minuta
TCATCCAGCAAAATATTCTTGGAATCACTCTAAAAACAAGAGAAACATAAAGTTACATAAAACATTGTTTTGTTCTAATGTTAATACCGATTGGGGACAAATTATTATTGAAAATCTACAAAAAAGGGTATACATTTAAAAATGTGTCCTATATGGCATGGACAATCTTACACCAAATCTTATATAGAAAAAATTGGTTGCAAATGCCAATTGGTAATAACTCACTACAACTATCCATAAAGTAAGTATACAAAACGGTGGGAATTGCAATCCCAGTTAATTGGGTTATTTACACCAGCAATTAATAAATTATTACGAATGATGAGAATTTAAAAAAAAATACTTGTATTTTATTGCTGTGTAATTCCATCAAACGTTTTGGGGAATCCTCTGCAATCAGTTTCCCATTGCGCATGATCCCAATTTTGTCGCAATGCACGGCCTCGGTGATATAGTGAGTTGTCACCATCACGGTCACGTTTTCCTTGGTCACGATTTCACTCAAATGGTTCCATATTCTGGGATGCAAATTTTAATTGCTTAATTTATTCAATTTTCATTTTACAATGGAAAAGCAAAAACTCACATTTCCCTTAGAACGGGATCCAGGCCGACACTGCAATATTAAAATTTGGCTAATTAATCTTTAAATAAATCACTAGAAGTTTAAAGGTTAAAAATAATTTAAGGGACTTATGTATGAAATTCGATTTTAATTAAAATTCGATGGTTACTATAAAAAACCTAATTTACATATCAGAGATATTTCAAATTAAAGTATTTTAGGTTACGATAATTAAAACAGGCAAAACAGCAAAATTAAAATCCAGTGCAATTTTATAAATTAAAAGTGCATACATTTTCCTTGTATGAAATTTATATTATGCGTATGAAACCGCTCATCTCTCATTTTTTTATGTGAAATGTTATTGCAATAAAATTACCTTGGTTCATCCAAAATCAGCAATTTGGGTTTATGAATGAGCGCAAGTGCCAACGAAACTCTTCGAGTTTGACCCCCAGACAAAGTGTCAATAATCCTGGACAGTTTTGGCAGTTCCAAGAAAGATTTTAGAAATATAATTCGGTCATTTATCTCTTTGTTGTTCATCCCGTATAACTTTCCATAATACCATAATGCTTCGTAGATTGAGAAAAGGTAATAAAGTGCAGTTTCCTAAATCCAAAAAAATGTTAATAATAAAAAAAAATAACTAAAAAAATAGAATTTAAATACTTGCGGCATGTAGCCAATTAATGACCCGGGAATCCCACAATCCTTTGTCCCAGGATTTTTTCCGAAAACCCGAATGATTCCAGAGTCAAACTTTTGGATGGAGAGGATGCATGAGAGCAGTGTCGTTTTCTTTTGAGTTAAATTTATTTTGTTACATCAATTGTTTTCAGTTCAGTGTGTTTAAATAGATTTTTTGTAATAAACATTTTGTCAATGTAGTTTTTTAATTATTGGAGTAGGATTTGTGATAAAATTCTTACAAAAATAAAAGAATTTAAATTCTTTTGTGTTGAAAACTTTTTCAAAATGTCATATGGGAATATTGGATCCCATGAAAAAAACGTAATTTGTCAAAGTTGCGTTTTGAGAAAAAAAATCAAAATATTATTAAATATATATTTAGCCTCACCCCACAACCACTCGCTCCAAGTAATCCATACCTAAATATAAAATTATTTCCACTGTAACTTTAATATTTTAATAAATTTTATTTATCACTTACACAGTTCCTTGTTCTACTGTTAAATTAACACTGTTCAAAACATTTTCAGCTTTCCTAAAACTTTTCCGAACTCCTCTCAATTCCACTGCTGTGGGTGTGGTGGAAATATTTCTGGTATATTCCCCCTCAAACATTTCTTTGGCAAACGATAATTACGCACTAAAATTAATTTATTTTCCACTGGATTTGTTACAACAAATACAAAGGAGATAAAATTATATTCACACCTGGCAATTTTAAACACAAGTAGAAATATAATTATATTGTGGGATTTTTGCTAATTAAAGTAGAATATGTAGGGAAGTTTAATCTCGGTATGGAATTAAAATATGTTCATAGAAAATGGGGTTTTTGTAATATTGTTTTCAGTTTATTTTTTTAAATGGTAGCAAGAACATTTTTGTAATTCCCCTTAATAACTTTTGCCATTATAAGTAGAAATTTTATTATGTACTGGAAAATAAAATGCATTATTAGGTTTTTTTAATATTACAAGAAAGATTAAATCAGAATTGTGTAAATTCTCATGGAAAGCAATAAATTATAAATTTTTACACATTATCTGATTTTGACTTGAGACAAAACTTTAGTTGCAAACTGTGAATTTGATTTAACAGAGATATTTTGAATTTGTTTTGAGAGATTTATTTTATTAAGGATTTGAAATAGTTTTTATTGAAAAGATCAAAAAAATTAAAGGTTTTAGTATTAATCCGATCTCTGGAATTTTCTGTATAGAAACTAAATGCAATTTTAATCATTAATTAGTTTTCTTATCCAGACGGAAATCAAATCCAGCAAAATCTATTTTTCAGCCAGTTTTCCTTAATATTCGATTCCACTAGCATTAGTCAATAAATATCAATTGAGATAGGAATCTCTAAATAAAATACTGGAGCTAAATTTTTCCAGAATATAATGAAAGTGATGAAAGAGAATTAATTAGTCAATTATTAGCTCGCCATACCTGGAGAGCTATTGCTTTTTCCCCCGCCGTCCGTCCGTCCGTCACGGGCCACTTTGCACCGTGAATTTTATATCGAATTGAGTCTTTGGTTTTTAATCGATACAAAATATGTATGCATATAAAACTTTGTAGTGTTAAAGTTTTGGATTTTTTAAGGAGTCTTTATTTGTCGCGATACAAGCAAAGTACGGTCAAGAAAATTAAGTTTAAAATGCTTAGCATTTCCGTTAAATGGTGAGCTACTTCCAACGTTTACAACGTTTTATTACATCTATTACACCTTCGAGTCTTGTTTAAGGATTTATTAAAAATAATTGAGTTACAGATAAAATTCGCAGATTAAAAATATTTTTCAAGAAACTTTCCTTCGCATTACAACAATGGCTAAACTGGTCAAAAATATCCAAAATAAAGACGAATACAATCCCGCCAAAATTCTGGGATGACTTATCCCCCATCCATAAAACATAACACCCCTAAAAGCATCCAATGGGATCGTAATTGGAAATGCATAACAAATCCATCGCAGAGGCCAAGAAATACATTCAAGGGGCCAAAATGCTCCCGTTGTAAAAACTTGGCAACTATTTAGCAACATCAGTACAAAAAATATCTGTACTTCGTCGTCCAAAAATACAGAAGCAAAAATACCAAACAACATCCCATACATATAACAAAGGTAGGCAAACAGGGCACAGAGGGTCATTGACCCTTTGAATTCAGCTCCAAAAATCTGGGTTTGGATTGTATATAAGGTAATTATCTGATAAATAAATATTAAACTATCTGTTATTAAGGAAGAGATGATTTGATGAAAAAATTTAACACCGACGACAAATCCCCGATTTTGGACCCCAATCCGTTTTTCTCGGACGTAAATTGCTCCGGAAAAGTTTCCTATGAGATACAGGAGTCTGAAATTATCATAATTACATTTTAAAAATCTGAAAATTTCATGCTTAAGCTTAATTTTATATAAATTTTATGCTTAAATAATTTACAACTCTTACAACATTGCCATACTTGGCCGAAAGTAGTTTGTGTAATCCGTTTCGTCCTTCAAGTCTCCGTGTAAAGATGTGAACTAAAAAGAGGAACTTTGTAGATTTATTAAGAAAACATCATTATATTATGAATTCAGAATTTTATATGTTTTGATTGATTTACAGTAAATCTACGTATTTACCTTTAGAGGCAGTTCAACCATTTGCTCATTTTGTCCACATCCCTTGACAATGTCCTTCATAGAATTGATATATTCTATCAAAATGATGGCTCTTGCAAAGGCTGTGTTAATAACAGCTGTAAAAAATTGAAATGCAATAAAAATTACATTAAATATATAAATAAAACATTTGCGGCATATACGGAAAGGTCATATTCTATCTTTCAAATCTTACCCGACATGTCCAGCCTTACTTTAACCTCTGCCCCCAAAACGGTGTCATTATCCACAAAATTTCTAAGCAGAAGCCGTTTTTGAAGGTGAGATGCATATTCCTGCTCAAATTTCAAAAAGCCAATGGCCTCGCCATTTTCCACAGATCCCAAGGCTTCCATTTCACTTCCAAATTGAATTAATCGCAAGCCCTGAGCTTCCAAATGTCGCAGCATGTTGCAAACTGGGAATCGATCATCGAAAAAACAAGGAGGGGTGGGATTTATTCCATCACAGTAATTTCCAAAGTTGTTGCTGTTGTTTCCAACAACATAGTTCAAGTTGAGTCCTTTGGGAACTGAGCCCATCACCATTTCAAGAACAAAAGTGTTCAACGGGGTGAAAGAAAGGAAGAGGGCTAAAAGCCTGAAAATATTTAAATTTACATTAAAATCTTGAATTTTACGGAAATTGATGCTACTTTTTACGATACGATTGAATCCTTAACATTGAATGTGTTTCCTATTTCTCATTTTAAATCAATAAAGAGACTAACGCTGTCTATTGCACGACCATTTAAAACGTTACTAAAGGACGATTTAAAATTTAACTGTCTAAATTTGTTTTTTTCTTAAAATTTGTTTTTTACGTTATTAAATGCTGTATCCACGCTGATATTTATAATTTTAATTGATTATGTACAAATTAGTTTTCTTACATCCAATCTCTTCGGAAAATTAGAAGATTTTTGTATACAAGTGCAAATATTATATTTTGAAAACTCTGTCTCTTTTGCAACTGCCCCTCAACTGAAGGCCAAAGTTCAATTTCATTTGATAGTTTTCTTCGAAATGTATTTCCATTATTTGACGATATTATTTCAACTTCTTTGTTCTCGAGAATTTTGATCTCAAACTCGTCTTTTTTGCATAACAAAGTGACAACTCCTTCGAGTGTGCTTGTAAAAGGTGCGTATTCTTCCATCAAACGTTTTGGGGAATCCTCCGCAATCAGTTTCCCATTTCGCATGATCCCAACTTTGTCGCAATGCACGGCCTCGGTGATATAATGAGTTGTCACCATCACGGTCACGTTTTCCTTGGTCACGATTTCCCTCAAATGATTCCATATTCTGGGAAAATAAATTGGAAGATTAGATTTACAAATTAAATTCTTAGGATTAGAGGAAAAGGCTTACGTTTCTCTTAAAACTGGATCCAATCCCACACTAAAATATATGTAATACAAGCGTATAAGCCCGCCTTCGGCGAGATTTGCTTAAGGGGTGTGGTTCTAACATTTAATTGTCAATTTTTCTTAGTTTTAAAGCCCGTGGCGTCCCTTCGATTTTCCGGACCAAATTTATATCAAAAAATCAAGAAAAAAATAGAATTAAGAAACCCCCACATTAAATTAATGTTTATGAACCACACCCCCCGTAAAATTAAGCAGAAGTTAAATGGGAGTGGAGTGTAGTTTTAGGTATGGTTTAGCGAGAGAGCGGAGTGAGAAGAGTTTGCTATCTCTCCACACTCTCTCCCATCTCCCTTCACTTAACTTCTGACTTGCGCAGAAGAGCGTTTCGGACAAAAATCATGTCAAACAGATAGCTATTTTATAAGGTAGATTATGAGTCCAAGCTGGTCTGTTCTTTTATTTAAAGTTTGAAGTTTTGCTGTTCAAGTCTTGGATTAGAAATAAAATAAATGTTGTGTAATTTTGTTTATGTAATAATTTAAATTAAATTATGTATTAATAAAGATGAATATGCACGCATTGCATTTAAAAGAAAGTTACACAAAGTAGTTCATTACTAAACAGATTTTGACATGTTTTGTGGATATGAATATTGTATTGTGAGGGGAAGTGGGTTACGTTTGCTGTCACTTTCCTTTCTCTTTTCCTTTTCATGCTGAAAGCCAATAATGCCATCAATTTTCTATCCATTTGATGTCTGTGGAGAAGGGGAATTGTGTTTGGCGAAATGTGAGGTTTGGGGCGCATCAGGTGGCGACCCAACAAAAATTACGGGATCCCACTTTCCCCATAAAAAGCATGAGAACTCTGACTCCCAATTCTCACTCACTCCCTTTCACCCACTCGCTAAACTTTATGGCCACGCAAAACAAGTTCCAAATCCTTTCTCCCTCTCATCATATTCTACTTTCCTCAATTTTAACGAGATGAAGAAACAAAATAAATTACTCAATTATATTCGTTAATAATTTAATCCCTTGTTAATGTTTTCCGTTTAATCATATCTTGCAGACTATTTAAGTTTTGGAAAGAAAGCGTCAGCAAGTGAAAGTTTTAAGAAGGAGGGGGTGAAAGGAGATCAGATTGTTTCTGAAGAGTTGCATAACTTTTGTGTGTAGTGCAGATGCATTTCACGGATTTCTAAAAGGGGATGGAGGAAGAGCAGCCCATTTTTAGACCCTTTACAAGGGAATCTCTCTCTCAAATCGAGTCAAAAATTTCTGAGGAATATGCAAAGAAGAAAGAACTAGAAAAGAAGAGGGCTGAAGGCGAGGTTCGTCTCACTTCTCTATTTACAAATTCAAACTTTATTTGAACAAGTCTTTTTAATAAGTTTCATGAAGCATTCCAATTGTTTTTTTCCTTGTTTTAGTTATTATGCAAATGCTTTGTCTTCATGTTGTTTATTTCAAAAAAGTTTCAATGAGCTTTGCTTCCAAAAAAGGAAAAAATATAACAGCCATAAATTTTCAGGATACAATATATACATATATAAATATAAATATAAATCTATATTTATTCCATGCATATGCAGTAGATAGGCTCATAATTGATTTAAGGAGCTCATTAAGGAGACAAAACTGTAATATTAGAAAAGGTTTGCAAATTACTAAATAATTCAAGGGTAGTTCTACTTTCTTGCAAGCGGAAAACAATGCGACAACAGTTTCTTGAGTCTTCTCTTGTTGGACTATTTACCTAATAAGCAACCACACTTTCAATAGGCCAAAGGTTCTATACGTATTGATCAGGGATTCTCAATTCAAAACAAGCCGTAGTTCGATTTCTTTGCAGTGTCATGCTTCAAGCTCACAACAACCACAGTCATAAATTGATATCGATTACTTCTACCCGACACTCATATTTTATTAACACCTCCATCACATGCTCGAAATCTCATTTCAATTTTGCAACACTTGGCCTATTTTTTTCCAAAGGTTCGGTATGAGGACGACGACCTTGAGGATTCGGGTCCCCATCCGGATGCTTATCTGGAACAGGGGATGCCGTTGCCGATTCGAATGGCAGCACAATTCGACCCAAGCCTAGCCAGCACTCCACTCGAAGATTTTGACCCATATTATGCCACCCAAGCGGTAAATCAACCATCTTTTTATTAGGTTAATGAAAAAATATATCTATCTTTTGAAATGGGGTAAATGATGAACAGACATTTGTCATTGTGAGCAAGAATAAAAACATTTTCCGCTTTTCCGCGACGCCTTCATGTTGGATGCTGACTCCTTGGAATCCAATCAGAAGAATTGCCATTGCTTTGCTCACACACAATGCCTTCACTTTGGTCATCATCACAACAATTCTGGCCAATTGTCTCATAATGATTGCCCCCTCATCCCCTCTCACAGAGAGCACAGAGTAAGTACCTCATATCCTTGTTCAAAATGAGATAAAATCGATGTAATAATAATGAGAAATGACACAATAAGTGTAAAGTTGAGCACACGCCCTGCTGGGAATAGACATGACAGATTGTGAGCCCAGTGCAGTGACATGAACATGGGATGCCAATTAGGGAAAGTTGTCAACAACGTTACTTGTTGATTTCCCCTCAACCACCAAATATACCAAACTAATTAGCTCTCCATTAATTTTCTCCAGAGTCTTGTTCACAAGCATTTACACGCTGGAAAGTGCGATAAAGGTCATGGCTCGCGGCTTTGTTTTGGAGAAGTTCACGTACCTTAGGTATTATTTATATCTTCTATCTGTATATGCTTTGTCATTAGCTATCATTGACTTTAAATGTCATTTAAAAGGGATGCTTGGAATTGGCTGGATTTTCTAGTAATTTCAATGGCGTACATTACGATGGGTATCAATTTGGGAAATTTGGCTGCCCTTAGAACGTTTCGTGTTTTGCGAGCGTTAAAGACTGTGGCCATTGTTCCTGGTCTTAAAACTATTGTCGGCGCGGTCATCGAATCCGTTAAGAATTTGAGGGTACTATTTGTATTACATAACATATGAAAAGTTTTTTGATATAACTTTAAAAACATTTCTTGTCTAGGATGTAATTATTTTAACAGGTAACAAGTTTCATTGCTTACTTACATTTAGTATTAGGCAAACTAAAATTGTTTATCCCTAACAGTCTTCAGTTTGAGCGTTTTTGCGTTGATCGGACTTCAGCTCTATATGGGCGTAAGTAGCACAGTTTTCAATTTCAAGAGGCAATTCTTTCTATACAAGTGTTATTTTTGACAAAGATTCTAACCCAAGTGTGCATCAAAGAGTTTCCCATCGACGAGATCGAGTGGTCGGAAGACGCCTGGGTCACCCACAACCTCAACAGCTCAAATTGGTTCAAGGAAGACCAAAACGATGTAAACTATAGGATCTGCGGAAATTCCACAGGAGCAGGGTAATAAACGCATTTATATAAAGGTTGTCTCAATTTCCTCTGTTGTAGCACTTGCCCAGAGAACTTCACTTGCCTTCAAGGTAAGATTAAATTAATATAAATGCATCTCTATATCCAATATGCTAATTGAATGTTATTTGACAGGATTTGCGACAAATCCAGGTATCAAACACATTTTTTAAAATTTCTTTGTCAATTTCCACCATTTGTCATAAAGATTATGGCTACACTTCGTTTGACTCGTTTGGCTGGGCCTTGCTCTCTGCTTTTCGTCTCATGACACAAGATTACTGGGAAAGCTTATACCAACAAGTATGTAATTCACTCACATTAGGTTTAAATCTACTATCAATCTACTTAATTAAAAGGTTTTAAGAGCAGCAGGACCATGGTAAGAGAACGATAATAAATAGCAACAATCGCATTATAGGTTACATTGCAATAATGTGATTTTAGGCACATGCTTTTCTTCATTCTTGTCATATTTTTGGGCTCTTTTTATTTGGTAAACTTGATTTTGGCGATTGTGGCCATGTCGTACGACGAACTTCAAAAGAAAGCGGAAGAAGAGGAGATGGCTGCTGAAGCTGAGGCTCAAGCAATGAGAGTCAGTTTTCCTTTAATTGCATGTTAAAATACCAAACTGTTAAATCTTGTTTAGGAAGAAGCGGAGGAAGCGGTGAGATTAGAAGAAGAGAGGCGGAGAGATTTTGAGGGAGAAAGCAGAAGAGAAAGCTCGTATTACGACAGAGATGACGCATCCACGAGGTCGGATTTTGAAGAGAAAGTGACAAGTGCAAATACGTATGTATCTCAAATGGATAGAAAACCAAGAAAGGTGTGGACTTTTATAACTATTATATATCTGATTGATAAATCTATAATATCTATAATTGACATGTCCAGTCGAGCTTCAGTCTTCCAAACAGTCCAATGTATTCCTTCGGCAGAAGAAGTAGCAAGGGACGGAGTGGAGCAAACGTTTTATCCGCTCCATTCACGGACCACGAGCATTTGCCTTTTGCAGATGATTCTTCCCACGCTCCCACTCCACAGTCGGATGATAATAATGGCACAATTATCCTCATTACTAAAGAAGACAATGGTAAGTTACCAAATCTTTGGAAAACATTTGGTCAATTATTGGTGATATCTCCAGGTTATCCTGGCATATCAATAACACCACATCAATTTGGTGGAAGTCAGCCAGCAGTAATTACCACAGAGCCAAACGTCAATCAGAAAACGCCAAAGAGTTTGCAAAGTTTTCTATCACGTAATTCAACTAATTGGGCCGATCGTGAAATTGTGAAGGAGAAACTGTTGGAGACTGAGGACGGGGGTCGTGGGGACAGCGGGGGAAGTTTATTCACTTCTCCCGTCATTCACAAAATCCCGGGAGGGACAACGAGTAGGCGAAGTAGCTTCCGATCTGATCGCTACCGATCAAATGCTGATAATGATTCGACAGTGGACATGATGGGTACATCCCTTCCTCAAAATATCTATAGCTGCTAGTGTTCATTCAATAATATATTTTTTTCAGACGTGATGGTATTAAATGAGATTATTGAGCAAGCAGAAGGTAACGTTAAGCATTAAGCTATATTAAGGCTTGATTTTGTTTAATCGATGCTTTTTGCGAAACTAATTTAAAATTCTGATACTTTTAACCACATCTTCGATTGCTGTATTTTGCTACCAACACTGCACTGCTCGGACTATGAAATGGCATGTAATGCAACAATGACAAATCACTGCCAACTGTTGCAACAATCACAACAATGAAAAACCAATAAATATCGATATCAGTCCATTATTTCAATTCAGATGAGCAAAGACGACACCGGATAAGGCAGTTGATTGTGGAGAGCTGCTTCAGATTCATCGACGTCTTTTGCGTGTGGGATTGTGGATATCCCTGGAACATTGTTCAAAAATATATTGCCATCATTGTGTTTGACCCATTTGCAGAGTTGCTTATAACTTTGGCCATTGCCACCAACACACTTTTCATGGCGCTAGATCATTACGGCCTAAAAGAAAATCCTCAACTTCAGCAAACGCTCAAAACAGGAAATGTGGTAGGAATGCCAATGGCATTATGCCATCAAAAGCTTTCACATGAAGAATCAAGTTATTCACTCCATATTTTTAGGTGTTCTCTACTATTTTTGCTGTAGAGTCGGGAATGAAATTGGCTTCAATGAGTCCTAAATTCTATTTTCAAGGTAAAAAATATGTGCATGAATTACATATATTTGATGTTAACATGTTAATTTTTCCAGTTGGTTGGAATATCTTTGACTTTATCATTGTGGCCCTTTCCCTTATTGAGGTTGGTTAATTGAGTTCGTTTTATAAATTGTAAATGTTTGCTTATTACGATGACCTTTATCGACAAGACCTTTCTTATTGCACCCCTTTTCATTTTGTTGGGGTAATGCGAGATTAAGGGCATCATGTTGTTTAACTGGGTTAATTGCTTATCAAGGTGCTGTTTGAGGACGCCGGTCTTCCAGGAATAAGCGCCCTTCGCAGTTTCAGACTCTTGCGAGTATTCAAGGTAAGATTAAATTTGCCAAGATTTCTATCTTGATTTGATTTCTATCTTAGTTGGCGAAATCTTGGCCAACTTTGAATCTCCTCATTAGTATAATGGGCAAAACCATGGGGGCTTTGGGTTAGTCATCCTATCATTTTGAATTCTTTTGGTTTACTTATCGTTGGTTTTAGGAAATCTTGTCTTTGTGCTTCTCATAATAATCTTCATCTTCGCTGTGATGGGTATTTAGCAAATTAACATCAGAATAAAAAATGGATTAACCCATATTTTTATCCAGGGATGCAACTGTTTAGCAAAAACTACTTTGACAAAGTTCACCTTTTTCCTAATGGGGATTTACCTCGATGGAATTTTGTTGACTTTGGCCACTCTTTCATGATAATCTTCAGGGTCCTCTGTGGAGAGTGGATAGAGAGCATGTGGGACTGGTAAAGACAGACATATAAAGGAACATGCATATCTTGAATTATTATTCGAATGTTGGATTTGCAGCATGTTGGTGGGAGATGTTTCGTGTGTCCCATATTTCTTGGCCACCGTAATTATCGGGAATTTGGTGGTGCTAAATTTGTTTTTAGCTTTGCTCCTTTCCTCCTTCGGAGCCTCAAATCTTTCTTCCCCGCAAGCAGACGCAGAAACAAACAAATTGGCTGAAGCATTTCACAGAATTGCAAGATTTTCAAAGTGGACTCGATCTTCATTTGGAAAATTGCTATCATATCTTTTTAACATGATTAAATGCTCAAAGAAACAAAAGCAACCGCCGGCTCAAGAACCTGATAACGTGGACATCGTTTCAACGACAAGCAGCCGCAGCCGCTTGAAAAACGGTCAAAGTAAAGCAGGTGAAAGTAATGGTAACTGAGTCCATTTTATTAACAATAATTTGTGGGAATTATGATGAAAGGGAGTGTTGTGCAGGTGGAACTCTGCCGAGAAAGAAGGGAAGACTGAATCAAAAAGCGAGAATGATAATGAACGCTCAAAAGCTGACAAACTCTCGGAAAATTAAGGGAGAAAGTGCCTCAACGCGTGCTTTGAATGGACAGCCTCAGACACTGAGTAAAAGTAACAGCAAAACGAGTCTTGTGATGACAGACAACTTCACCACACCCAATAACAAAGAAGAGTCCAATTTGAAGAATAATGGGGAAAATGAGATTATAAACCTGGACGAGGAGGAAGATCTTAACAAAAACAACTCTGACGTTGATGAGGACGAAGAGAATCAAGAGGACAATTTGGCCGCTGATAAAAGAAGCAACAATCCTCACGAAGAAGAGGAAAATCCTGCGGACTGCATGCCTCTAAAGTTTTATGAAAGGTTCCCCTTTTTCAAGTTGGAGGGGACGCCTTTTGGGGAGGGATGGGCACAACTTCGTCTCAAGACATTTCGTCTGATAGAAAACAAATATTTCGAGACTGTGGTCATCATCATGATTCTACTCTCTTCTCTGGCACTCGCACTAGAAGACGTCCACTTGTCAAAGAACCCAGTCCTCATTGACATCCTCTATTACATGGACCGCATCTTCACTGTCATATTTCTCTTGGAAATGCTGGTCAAATGGGTCCGTTAGGATAATAATTAATAATAATAATATATTTTACATATATATTATTACGCTAACAGGTAGCTCTAGGATTCAAGACCTACTTTACAAATGGTAAACATACAAGTTAATATAAGTATTTATGGTATTCAAGAATTGCCAATGAATTTTACATTAAGCGTGGTGTTGGTTGGATTTCTGCATTGTCGCCGTAAGTTTTGTTCAAGTCGTCATAAGTTCATCATAAAATACTTTTGATTGACTTTAGGTGTCCATTGTCAACTTTATTGCGACTTTGGCCGGAGCTGGAAGCGTGCAAGCTTTTAAGACAATGCGGACACTGAGAGCTTTGCGACCCTTGAGGGCCATGTCCAGGATGCAGGGAATGAGGGTCGTCGTCAACGGTACAACATAATATTACAATTGCATATTAACTAATTATTAGAGTAAACGATTACTGTGTGTTGTAGCCCTTGTTCAAGCAATACCTTCCATTTTCAACGTCCTTCTCGTCTGTTTGATCTTTTGGCTTATTTTTGCCATTATGGGGGTTCAACTCTTTAATGGTCGTTTCCAAAAAGTGTGTAATAATTGATAAATATTTTCTCTGATGACAATCTTTATATGAGATATTTTCGATTATTATATAGTGCGTTGATCCGAGTGACAATTCGATTCCCGATTATCGAATAATTCAAGGAAAAACGGAATGTCTTTCTAATAATATGACCTGGGAAAACTCCAAAATGAATTTTGACCATGTTGGGGCTGCTTATCTCAGGTTGATATTCCACAAATGATTACATATTCTATAAAAATGCTAAAAACAAGAAATGGGTTTGTGTAAAGTCTTTTCCAGGTTGCGACATTCAAAGGCTGGATTCAAATCATGTCGGATGCAGTCGACTCCAGACAAGTAAAAACAAATGGAAATCTTCACTTTTTCGAGCTGACTTCAAGTTTAATTTGATTACAACAGGAAGACGAGCAGCCAGCCAGAGAAGTGAGCTACTTCCTGATTGTCTACTTTGTCATCTTCATCATTTTTGGATCCTTTTTCACGTTGAACCTCTTCATTGGAGTCATCATTGATAACTTTAATGAGCAGAAAAAGAAGGCCGGGGGTTCTTTAGAAATGTCTGTGCTATTTTATATTAATTTTATGCTAAATTCTCAAAGTTGCCTTCTTCCAGGTTCATGACAGAAGATCAGAAAAAGTATTATAACGCAATGAAGAAAATGGGCTCAAAAAAACCTTTAAAGTCCATTTCCCGACCAAGAGTAAAATTATATTATTGTCGTATTGGCTGAGTATAATGTTAAAATACTTAAAATGTATTTTTTAGTGGAAGCCTCAACTCATTGTATTTGAAATAATCACAAACCAAAAGTTTGACATTTTCATAATGATTTTCATTGGACTAAACATGCTGGTCATGACGCTGGATCATTATCAACAACCAGAAGTAATAGCTTTTAAATAATTTGTTTCCAATTATGTAGATGCTCATTTTATTTTATACTCTTTCTAGTCTTATGAAAAATTGTTGTCCTATCTCAATGGATTCTTCATTGCCATTTTTACGGGCGAGTGTGCACTGAAAATATTTGCATTTCGTTATCACTTTTTTGTAGAACCGTGGAATCTGTTTGTAAGTGAAAACTTTAATTGTTGTCTGTTTATAAGAGTAATGTCTGATGAATTGTCCCTCTTAATTGGTAGGATTTCGTGGTGGTGCTAATGTCTGTTGCTGGAATGTTGTTGTCGGACTTGATTGAGAAATACTTTGTGTCTCCAACTCTGCTTCGAGTTGTGAGAGTGGCCAAAGTTGGACGCGTCCTCCGTCTCGTCAAAGGAGCCAAAGGAATCCGAACACTTTTGTTTGCTTTGGCCATGTCCCTTCCGGCCCTTTTCAACATTTGCCTCCTCCTCTTTCTCGTCATGTTCATCTTTGCCATCTTCGGGATGAGCTTCTTCAGCCACGTAACGCTTTTACTTTCATGGCTTTGTTGTGTCATAAACATTTTTATGCAGGTCAAAACCAAACCTGGAGGACTTGATGACGTCTACAACTTTCGTACATTTGCCCAGTCAATGATATTATTGTTTCAGATGTCGACTTCTGCTGGTTGGGACGCCGTTTTAAATGGCATCACGGATGAAGAAGACTGCAAACAACCAGATCCGGAATTAGGATCCGTGGGGTAAATATAAATATTTTCATGAATATCGCTTCCGATGTGTAACTCTTTCCATTTCTTTGAATGAAACCAGTGATTGTGGGTCGTCGCCGGTGGGAATAGCTTTTCTCTTATCTTACCTCGTCATAAGTTTTCTCATCATAATAAACATGTACATTGCGGTGATATTGGAGAACTATTCCCAAGCGACGGAGGAAGTCCAAGAGGGTCTCACGGACGACGACTACGACATGTACTACGAGATTTATGCCCAGTTTGATCCCGAGGGCACGCAATACATTAGATACGACCAGCTCTCAGACTTTCTCAATATACTTGAGCCTCCCTTACAAATTCATAAGCCTAATCGGTTCAAAATAATAAATATGGATATTCCAATTTGCACAGGTAAATGATGGATTGCTTATCATGATGAATGAAGTACTAACCATGGTTTAAAATATAGGAGACACTTTGTTTTGCGTGGATATTTTGGACGCCCTAACAAGGGACTTTTTTGCGAGGAAGGGGAACACAATAGAGACTGGGACGGTGGAGTTGTCGGATGCGACGCTGCACAAAGACAGACCTGGCTATCAGCCCATTTCCTCAACTTTGTGGAGACAACGGGAAATATTTTGTGTCAGACTCATTCAGCAAACTTGGAGAAAGTTTGTAAAAAATAAAGCTCAAAGTGAGATCGTCTCCCCCATTATTATGGTCAATGGGGAAAAGGAGCAAGAAGCCGAGATCCCCAACATTTCTAGGTCATCCTCAAAATCGTCACGAGTCTCAGATTTACTGTAGATATACAAACGTACAAACAATTTTAAACACAGATGCAAATTATTATAAAAGTATTAATTTTAAGGTCTAAATAAATGGTACAGATGCCCAAAATGTAAAACTATTAAGAGGATGAGAAGGAAATGATCATTCCACTTTAATCGACTTAAAATCAAATAAAATTTCTATACGCACTTATGCTATTTATATATAAAACAAATATTGAAATGTATTCCAAAGACATTGACTAGTAAAGTGATAATAAATGATATGCAGATAAATATATTACTCTAATAATAAAATTGTTCTATAAAGTTGCGAGGATTCTTGTGAAGGAGAAGGCAGCGGAGACGGCCGTTTGACCCACTCCGTACAAAAAGGCGTAGAAAGGGGGCATTTGAAGGGCACTGGCTCGATAGACAAAAGCTATGACCGCGCTCGTCACGAGCCCTGAAGTGGCCGGCGTCAAAATCCCCATCCCTAACACCACCAGAGGAAAAAATCTGAAAATAAAAGCTAAATTGCAGACTCGTCGGAAACAAATTTTATATTGTTAACTTTTCGAACCTTCCAACTTTATGTTTCCTTAAAGTTGCAAAAGCTATTAGAGCCGCAATTACATGGATTAACACACTCGAGAAAAATGCCCAAAGAAATACATGATACCACATTTCTGTAAAATAACAGTTAATTTTTATTCAATTTTTTTATTAAAAATTCTAAACCTAAAGTTGCCTCACCCACAAAAGTGTTTAAGGGGTCTGTGGGACTGAACCAAATTACATTGGCTATTGAATCCAAATCTGACATCCCTTCAAACATTTCTAAATTCTAAGATTTTAACCCTTTTAACCCTTTTCACTTTCACTGTCAACTGAATCCCGCAAATGGACGTCAAATCTCACAGTTTACGGCACAATATAATCTAATTT
>JAQIXN010001612.1:0-16738 GCA_034698145.1 Proisotoma minuta
TTTAACCGTCAAACGACCGAATGTTTCTCCCTTAGTTACATGGTCCCTTTGTCGGTTAAATACTGGTAGCCCTGTATTTACTAAATTGGTTAAATAATATTTGGAGTCTTTTTACTATTACGACTAGTTTTACATATCTTATTTACACAATATAATTTTATATAATGAATCGGCTGTTCATCCATAGTAAATGCGTTTTATAATTTCATCTTCTCCAACTTCAAGATTTAATCTGTTTGGATCAGACTCTTGGCCTAGGACGGTCGTTGGACGAATTATCCGGTGAGATGATGGAAGTTCAGTTTCCGAAAACTGTTGAAAAATGGAAAAAATTGATTACTTAACCGGAACAAAAGTTTTAACTTATGAAAATGAATATATATATATGAATGAATTTTATATATAATGAAAATGATGAAAACCCTGAAATCAAGTTGCAGACAAACTTATGCAAAGCGTCTCCAATTTTGTTGAGTTAATAATAAACAATATGTTTTCTTAAAAATGTTTCCTCAAACCAAATTTATTTGATACCAAATCTTGATAATATGTGACTGTGTTTGTCAAAATATTTTAGAGGAAACATTATAACCACAAAATTTATTCACAAACCCTAAATTTTCAGTATGAATTTCAATTTTGTAATTCTATTTTTTAACATCAATTAATAGAGCATTCGCTAATAAGGAAATTAAAATTCCTCTATGCATAATTACAGTATACATGGTGTATAAAATTTTAAATTGAATCTGTTTGCCATTTCTTGCAAAATTGCATTTTTGCATGCGTTTTTATGGACCCTTAAATTGTATATTCTCTAAATCATGTTTTATACCTCTAGATCCGAATTGGATGCGACATGAGCCACAAGTCGTTTCCCAATCAGTTTCTCTTTCCATTCTTGTAAATCTGAATGATCTGGTACTATAACACTAAGCATTATAATCTTTATCAATTTTAAAATATTGTTTTAATTTACCTTTAATTGCTGATGATGGCGTTGTTTTTTGGACCTCGGTTGGTCTTCCATCGACTTTTATAATTAGGGTTAGTGATAAGATTAAGAAAATTTTAAGGCTTTTCATTTTGCCCTAAATTAATTTAAAATTGGATTAAATGACAAGCTACTATTTAATATGTAACGATTGCGTAATTTTTCTGAATGTTTATGTGGGCAAAGTCGCAACAGTATGGAATTTGTGAGTAACTTGAAACCAATCGACTAATTGTTCATTAACTGCTCTGAGGTCACGTCATTGTCCATAAAATTTGAGCTGTTACGTAGAATTTATAAAACAATGCGGCATTGACTTTGCCCATGTAAGCAATGAGTTGCATTCATTTTTTAAATTTTAAATTATTTGTCTGCTTTGCTATGTACTTTCATGACCTATTTATATAGATTAGTAATTTAGGAAAGGGGAAATTTATTAAATTTTGAGGTCAAAAATAGTATTTCGCTATTATAAGGAGAATGAAATAGTATTTCACAATAGCAAAAATTCTGTATAATTCTTAATTTTTTAAGTTTATACCGCATTTTAAATATTTGAAATAACGTACTTTGAAATTTAAGGACATTAATTTTTCACTGCTTATATGCTGTTAGTCAAAGTAAATAACACAAAAATCTTGACCGAATGCAATCCAAAAACCTTTGTATGCATATGCTAAACAAATGTGTTAATTGACCGAACTGCCTTTTAAATTTATTGACATGTGTGACCGTGCATTTAAAAAAGATAAAGGAATTTTGATTTTACTTTGCACATTTTACTCTACTTATGTGTAAATAAATATATTTTCCCGAGTCAGGGCTTATGTAACCATCTTGTCCGTCTGTCCGAAACACGAAAGCGGCCAAATGGCTTAACCAATCGTCCCCAATTTTTGCACACGTGTTTATAAGGTCAATTTAGGAATCGAATTCGAAGAGGGGCTAAATCGGTCAACCCGTTTGGAAATGGTGGGGGTTGGAAAATTTTCAAAATCGGTAAAATACAAAAAGGCTATAATTCGGCCGAATTTGGCTGAAAATGGTTTAGAACGATGCTTTAGATCGATATTTATTTATTCAAACCGATTTCATGAAAAAATAATCAGATAGGACTACGGAATCGCAAAAAATGTAGTATGGTAACAAAAAAATATTTTTCATTTCATCCAATTTTTATGGACGTAAAACATGTTTTGAGATGATGATTACTTTCAAAGAGACACAATTCCCTGACTCGGGCTACATGAACACTGCTCTGAAGGTTTTTATTCCGGCAAAAGCTACATCGGCAAAGTAATTTGAACTTGAACTAGCTCGAAGATGGTAAAATTTTAATTTAAAATCAGATAACATTCCATGTCAAACAATAAGAGAACAAATTTGCATTTTTATCTGGTCTTTTGCTCCTGGATGCATCTGCTATGGGATGGTCTCGTTTCCTTCTTGAACTTGATATTTTACATCCTTAGTTGTATCAGTGACCTTTGGTAACTTTGTGCTGGAAGCAATTTATAGTTTTTGTAACAAATTTCCGTCATATTAGGTTTCCAGAAAAAATCCTATAGTATAACTAGATCACAAAATTTAAGACCTGATAAAATCTCTTATTAAAAACAACGTTTCTCTTATTGTAGCTATTTCAAAATTAAATTGAGATCCCCATAATTTTGAAAATATATTGTATTATTTACTTAAGTTTGTCAAAATCCAGCGGAAGTGGATTTATCAAAATTTACTTTGTTTCAAGAGGACATCCTCAATGCAAAAGTATTTTGTTGCAAGTTAACCTTGATCTTACACGCGTCTTCACTTTTACACAACTTGTTTTTGAGTGCGACTTGTTTCTTTTACAACTGTCACTGTATTTTTATATAACCAAAGAATCTTTGGTCCTATCCCAAATTTACCAGTTTGTCGAACTGCATAATATGGCAATGGATTTTCATTCAGATGGCAGCATTTCGTAAGTAATTTTTAAAAATAACATACCAAAAAATTAAAAGAATCTAGGTTTTTATTTCACAAATTTTGAAAGTAGTATATTTCGGGAAATGAAATTAAATTCATTTTTAAGAGTTGCTAAATCCTAATCTCTAAAAGAGAAGATCTAAGTTTGTTTTTACGTTTGTGCTTTAAATTTAAAAACGGAGGTTCTCAATTTTTTACAAGTTTAAATTTTTCCAGAAAATTTTTGTGGATTCCTTTGGCAACTTTGTGCATTTCATGTCTCCTACTTTTGAAATTACTCCAGTCTCGACCTAAAAAAACTGCGAAGGAAGGGTACGCTGAAATTCCTTGGGTTTCCGGCTGCCTCCCTATTTTAGGTCATGCCTTAAAACTTGGAAGTCTGACCCAGTTTCTTCAAGAATGTTACGAGAAATATGGAGAAGTGTTTAAAATCAAGATATTTCGTGTGACTCTCGTGGTTGTTGCAAATCGGAAGCTTGCCATGGAATTTTTCAAGGCTAAAGAAGACGAGCTGTCGTTTTATGGGATGTTGGATAGAATTTATTTAGGAAAAGCATTTTCCATGGAAGCCATGTCTGTGGAGAAGATGATGGCTATCATCAAGAAATCAATTGTGCTTAAAATGGATGTCGTCCTCCCAAAAATTCATGAAGAGGTAAGTTTGTTTTTGCTATGAGAATTTTTTAAGGGGTAATTAAGTTTTGGGGATGCTAATAAAAATATTAAAATTTTAATGATAGTTTTTCTGAACACTCGTTTGGAAACAATTGGAAAATTTGGAAAGGAACCGCATATGTTCTGTAAATAAATATTAGAAATGGATTTAGATTATTTAGATTTTAGATTTTAGATCTTTTTTTAAATTTTAGTGTTTATTTGATGGTTATGGCATTATTTAGATAAATTTGTATTTATAAATATCATAGCAGTAAATAAATTTCATCAAATATCAAATAATTGTAAAATTTACTTTTTTTTTACTTTAGGCAGTTGAGCTAATTTCCAGACTGAAGACGAAAATTGTTGAAAATGGGAAAGTGGATCTAACAAGAGACGTGATGTTATATGTTGCAAATACAAGTTCCCGTTGTTTCATTGACCTCCCACTAACACCCCAAATGTTTGAGGATTTGTACACATTCACCCAAATTTTAAACCAGATTTTGGTATTTAGCTACTTAGTCCCTGAGAGGATTATTAGGGTGTGTATGCAGCCATTTTTAAATCGACTAAGCAAAAAAATCGCTAGTGGATACTATCAAGAAATTGAAAAGTACAGAATTGATAAATTGAAAAATAATTCTCATCTTCTAAGGTAAATCGAATTCATTTTTTAAATAATTTTTTGATAAGTAAAATTTTGACTCTCTTAATGAAAATTTTTTTGAGAAATTTATGTGACTTACAAAAAAACATTAAAATTTCTCTTGCAGTTTTTGGAAGAAAGGATTAGAAATTATTTTAGATTAAAATTTTTATTGTGTGAAAGCCAAATTTTCAAGCAAAGGTTGAAATTTTCATTTATTTATTTATTTATTTATTTTTAAATTCATTTGGCAGATACGCAGTGGATGCCAAAAACGAAATTACGGGGGCGGGTCTTTCAAATGAAGAGATTGGGAATATGTTGGTCTGTCTTCTTTACATTTCTTCGGAAAATACAAGCCTTGGGCTTATAAATGCACTTACGGAGCTTGGAAAAAATCCAAAACATTGGGAAAAAGCGAAAAAAGAATCCGATTCTCTGATGACTTCTAAAGATTTAAAAGGAGTGATAAATTCCAAATATTTACATTCTTGTCTAATTGAAGCTGCAAGACTCAATTCGCATGCTTTTGCAGTGGAAAGGAAGCCAAGTAAAAAGTAAGTGAATTAATTTAATTTTTGATGTATTAATTTGGAGCATTTGAAAAAACGAATATTGTATTACAGGATTATTTTTTCAAATTTATTTTAAATTTCTAAAATTGCCTAAAATTAAAATTGGTTTAAATTCTGCAAAACCAGCGAACCAATTTATCATTGTTTAATAAATTAAAGTTAAAGTTTAAAGTAGAAAACTTTGCCTTCGAGATACTTTTATGAGATAGAAAATGTAGCGTTTATACCAGAGTTCGCCCGAGCAATAAAGCATTTTAAATGCTTTTTTTCTTTTTTGCTGAAAAAAGCAACTTTTTTGCTTATCAAATTTGGACGCTTTATTGCTTTTTTGCTATTTTCAAAAAGGCGGGAAAAGCTAACGTTGTAGTTTTTACTGACGCCGAGAGATGGCGTAATGAAAAAAGCAAAAAAGCAGAGCAAAAAAGCAATAAAGCAATTTAAAGCAAAAAAGCATGTGAAAAGCAATTCAGCATTACAGTGTTAGGTGCTTTTTTGCTTTTTGGCGAACTCTGCCTGAAATTTGCTTGGGTAAGAAAAGAATTTGTAGTCCCGGGTGAAAAACAGGTTTGTTGGAGTTTAACGCCGATAAATTATATTTTGATTGATAGCTGGGATAAAAGAATAAAAGATTAATGATTTATAATTTTTGTAATGGAAGAAAGCAGGGTCGACCTGACAAAATAACCATCGGTAGATAGCGCAGTTGTTTGCGCAAAGTTTTGATTGCTTTTTAGTTAGATTCAGCTTCGAATCCAATCCGACAGTCTTTAGATCGCATATTTTGATTCCTACTTTCTTTTTGCACACAAAATTATTCCTTATCCGTCATGACCCAATTTCATTTTAATCTTTGGATAATATAAATGTCCCTTGAAGGTCTTCACAAAACCAAATGGCAAAATTATTAGGGAGAAATTCAGACTTTTAATGAAATAATATTAAGAAGCTTAACCCCTTAAATTATGAAAATTGTAATTTGTCAGAAAGATCTCAATCAGAAGTTATAGGATTCTACTCAGGCATTTAAAAAAAATAAAAACTCTTCAAAAGGTTTGTAAAATTTTGACGTCAGTAAAATTTGTTGTCAAAATTCGTTAGGCCTATTAATTAAAAAGATACAGCTAGCGCAAGGGATTTGCAACAAGAATGCGGAATCTGTTCAATTACTCCTTGGGCAGCAATTAATAAATATTTTATTGACGTTAAAGTTTATCCGCATTTGAAAAGCTTTAATTGATTTTTATTTGCTGGTTTTTAACACAATTTGCAAATAACCAAATCAAATTAAGCTTTAAAAGTGTAAATACTGATTTTTTGCTTAAAATAAATATTATATTAAAGGTTTCTCAAATATAAGTAACATTGGGCATATTTACAACGCTAAAATATCCTCCAATTTTCCAATTAGTTTATTTATTAGTGCCATAATAATTTAACAAGTTTTGCATGTTTTCAAAATAATTTTTACGAGTGTCATATTTTAGCATCGTTAAATTATTTGTAATTCTAAGATATCTACGTAAGATCAATAGATTGATGAGGGACGTTTGCGATTTTATAAATTCAAATGTATCACAAAAGCTTGTCAGCTTTTTCGTTCTCTCTGAAGAATTTGTTAACTTGGGTTGCAAAATTTAACACTCCAAAAAAAGGTTAAAATGAAATTACGAAATACTAAAATTCACTTTTAAAAATGTTGGCAAATTGACAAATTTTAACGCTGCTAAGAATTCTTTGAATTTTAAAGTACCTTTATGAATAACAGATACACAGGTTACACATTTTTATATCTTAAATAAATTTAAATTAAAATTGATTTGAGGAAGTGATTTAGCAACTTCCCTTTTTTCCTCTTATTTAAATATTACTTTTTAATTGCAATGTGAACATTAATTTACTTTCCTAAATAAATGTTACTTTTCATAAAGAAAATTACTGGTTATTGAATTTTTGTATTAAACTCAAATAGTGTTTAAAACATTTTGTATCTTGATTATAATTATTTTCAAATTTACTTTAACGTTAAATTTGTACAACTTTTTTTAAGTGGGGAAAGAACAAATCCAAATCATTTAATCGTAGCATTTATTTAATTAAGTTTTCGCCAACATCAAGATGTTATTTCTCAACTTATTAAATTCTTTTTTATTGTTGGAGAAAGTGAAAATTTTAAGTTTATTTTGTATATTGACTCCCATATTTCCAAATCAATTCTTCAAAATTATCTAATTTACAAAACTTTAACTTCAAAAGCTCGCACTCATTTATCCAAACCCAAATTAATTTCTCATTTAATATTCGAGTTGATGCTTTCGCTTTATTCAATTCTCTTCAGGAATTTTAAGATCCTTACATTTTTGGTTTGCATGGTTAACAAATATAAAATTGTAATAAAATTGTAATTTGTAGTATTGCCTGAATTTTAATAGCTTGGTGAGTCAAAAACAATGAAGTTTTATTTTAAACTTTTAATTTAATTACACTTATTCCTCACCTAAGTATTACGTTTTCGGATATATTTTATTTTAAGTTTTTAATTGACAATTTCCATTTTGGTTTTCCAATTTCTATACAAAATAAAATAAAATTACAGTTGTATTTTCAGGCAAATCAATCATATTTTCTAAAGATTCGTGGCATTTTTCCAAAACAATGTTTTCCACAAATATTTTATTTCTTAAGTTGGATTCAAATACAGTGTGTCACACGATGGGCCTTTTTACCTCTTTTTTCCAAACGGTGTGAATTTTTTTCAGAAGCGAATATAAATATATGCCAGAGCTGATCATGTAAATTTATAAAGCAAAAATTAACATAAGAAAAAGTTGTATAACTTCAACGCTTAAGTTATTTTAATAAAAATTTGCTCACCTAATGAATAAATAAGATGGAGAAGTTTTTCAAAAGTGTATAAATTACTAACTATCAAATTCAAATTTTACATAAATCGAGCGAAAGTTTGTTTTGACCTTTGAGTTGTAAATATTGAATTTAATTTCCGCCCTTTGCTATCTTCCCCAATAAATCTCTTTTTATTTAAACCCAATTAATTTTTTCATTTAGCTTTTGAGTTGATGCTCGCACTTTCTCTTTTTTGACCAACCCTCTTCTTGAATTTAAAAATATTTGGTATTTTTTTAATGTATGTTTAACAAATGCTTGGGGTTTTTCTCATAAAATAATCCCATTGTATATATATAAATGACATTTTTACCAAAATGCATCCAATGGTTTCCCAGAATATTTCACAAACACTCAAACGCCCAATTTAAATTTAAAAATATAAGATTTCAAACAGTGAGCCTTTAAACATTATTTGTTTTGCGAAAGCCCTGTGGGAGTACAAATAAACTGATTAGGAAAATTATAAGAATCTAAAGCAACATTCACTTTTTAAAAACCTTCAAAGCAGTGTTCATGTAGCCCGAGTCAGGGAATTGTATCTCTTTGAAAATAATCATCATCTCAAAACATGTTTTATATCCATAAAAATTGTATGGAATGAAAAAATATTTTTTGTTGCCATATCACATTTTTTGCGATTTCGTGGTCCTATCTGAATATTTTTCATGTAATTGGTTTAAATAAATAATTATCGACCTAAAGCATCGTTCTAAACCATTTTTAGCCAAATTCGACCGAATTATAGCCTTTTTTTATTTTACTGATTTTGAAAATTTTCCAACCCCCACCATTTCCAAACGGCTAGAGAAGGACACAAATTAGGAATACATAATTTATCTTATTTTATTTGATCATGACTGAAACTTTGCGAAGGGTAAGGCCCAAGACGCAATACTTTTTTGTCAATTAATATTTTTTTTTCCTTATTGTTTACATATTGAACAATTATATGATAATATTTAGTAGATATAAATACTTTATTTTTTCGTAAAAGCTGGACTGAAGGTTTAGTATAATGCAGTTCATTACAATCAAATTGAACAAACTAATTATCCAGATGGCTATATACATACATACGTATGCTTCTAGTAAATGCTAAAACGTTGTCACTATTTAGGATACAATGTTCTATTTCTTTATCATTAGGTCACAAACTTTGCGAACATAGTTGTGCCAAGTGCAAACCCACAATTTGAACTTTGAAAGGAATATATATACAATATCTATTAGACCCGTTGTGTTGTTTGTTCTGATTATTTTTTATTACCAGTACTTATTCTATTATTAACAATGGAGAAAGTACCAAATAGCATTACCCCAACATCGATAAACATTTACATTTCATTTTACAATTTTTTGTGTTGGATAGGCGTGTACCCATATTTGATAAGTTCCCATCAAACATCGAAATCTTCCCAGCTTCCAAAAACTATTAAAATTACAAAGCATAAACAAGGAGTGTTTGTTTGGCTGTATAAAATAGTTTTGGTTCTCTGGATTTTCCATTGTGCATTTGAAGTTTTTCAACTTTTTAGACAAATATTTTCTGACAAAACGGGATATCTAATTCCATTAAGTCTTGCAGTATGGTGTGGAACATCTATTTCAGGCTTGTCAGTTGGAATAAAATATGCCATGGATGGAGAACGAATTTGCGACATTGTTACAAAAATGAATTCTTTGGAAGCAGATATTTATGGTAATCATAAATGTATAAAATAAGACCAAATTTATTAACAACTTTGAAATAATATGTTAGAAACATACAGTAATAATTCTCGAGTTCGGATCCGCATCAGCATGTCAAGACATAAGCGAGACTTTCATGTTCTCACAGCTAATACAATTTTATTTTCTGTGTTGGGGATTTTTGTTGTACCACTGAAACATTTTCAAGAGCCTCGGTTTCCAGCTTTTTTCTACAGTTTATTGGATACGGATTATGATAATTTTGGATTGAAAGTACTTTCTTCAATAATCCATATTATAGTCATTTTGTACGCTTTTGGATACGAGCTGCAAATTGTCGCCAATGTGATCACAATGTGTAGAACAATGGAAGGATGTCTTTCCATAATTTCATACAATGATGAGACAATGCAAGACCTGAGCAGCAGCCAACTTCTTATGCAATTAGAGCTTGCTGTAAATTATTTCAAGAAATTAAGTAAACTAATGGAACAAAACAACGAAATGTTTGCTGCCATGATGTTTTATAAAGTAGCAGGATATTTCCTCATTGCTTGTCTGGTTGCATTTTTACCCCTTCGATATTGGGACACTTCTTCACCATCAAGTCATCTCACGTTTGTTCTCGTCTTTTTTTCTGTTATCATAATATTTTGCCTTATTCTGCCAAAAATGGGTGCAATTTATGACAAATCAAAGTCGTTTAAAATGATTTGGCTAAGGGATATTTCATATTCAAAAGAATGCATGCGAATGACAGTTGAGCATGAAAAATATTTCAAGGTGCTTCGCCTTCGACTAAAATCTTGTGCACCCTTTGGTTTTCAGTGTGGGATTTTTTTTGTAATTCGTACTTTTACAATGTTGACTTTCTTTTCTGCTGTTTCAACATATTTAATTATAATGTTACAATTTGACTGGCAAAAATAAAATTTATTTCAAATGATTGAAAATAAGATTAAACAATTTATCTTGCATTGGCTTGTACTCCCAAACTTCCGAAAACGTATCAGTGACTTCTCCATCTACAGCTTTCATATCGCTTTCTTTCATATCTTCCATATTTGGCAGATTGTCGGCGTCCACGTACATAAATGGGATCATCAACAAAGCGTTAAGGATGCCAAATTCTTTGTAAGCTTCCCATTCTTCAGTAAACGATTCCCAATTAATTGTTTCTGGCAGATTCCCATTCAGATGCAATGCAAATTGACAAAATGCATCAAAATAAATCTGAAGCATGCTTCCCAACTTCTCATTAAGCACATGATTGCTTGCACTTGTGTACAACAGGTAAGAAAGATCCGTCATTCTAGATCCAATCTATTTCATTAGAAAATAAAAAAAAAATGATTTTTAATAGTATAATTATGTGTTTATTTTACCCTGCAATGCTGAAAATCTACAAATTTCATGTCCACTAATAAATCTGTCCAACACAATGTTACATTTAATTATCGTTAACGATTGAATTGGATGAATTAATTGGACACCTTCATTGTCGTATTTAAATAAGAAGTTAGTGGTCCAACAGTCCCCCAGATCAACAACAGCAGGATATTTTTTATCTGGAACCTTTGCTAATTTTGAGAGTGTTTCATGCCCGTTTTCCATTAAATTGGCCACAAGAGGAATTCCATGTTGAAGATTGAACTTTATTAACAGTTTTTTGATTTGTCCCAAAGTGTTGGTCATACACAAACGATTCATCTCTTCTGAAGCATCATTCGTTTCTGTTTTCCAAAATCTTTCTTGAATTTCCGGATAAGCTTTCTGTAATGCTTCTCCTTCACCTTTGTATTTCACAAAAGAAGCTGCATGAATATGGGCCAATTTCTGCAATAGATATACTAAAGTACGATGGATATTTACAATTGATATAATTAAATCAATTGTAAATTTTTCGTAATTTGATTGATGATTCAATTCAACTCTGCTACAGTATTACACCCGTTTACAAAAAGTTGGTTATAAAAATACAATTACATAGTACAAACCTTTACAACAAGTCTACAGTGTTCTTCATCCAACCCAATGATCCTGCTGGCGTATGTTGTGTAGCCTTGTTCGGTTAAATCTTGCATTACTATGTAACATTTATCTAAAGAACTACTTGAAAAAGTGTCAATGATTCCAGAGAAAACTTCTTCCAACCCACAAGGCCTCATAATTTCTGGGATAACTTCTTTATACATTGCAATTTCTTTTGTAAAGAACTTGCATACTTGTACAAACTGAATTCTCGTGGGATTTTTTGGGACAGTTTTGATTATTATCGACATTTCGGAACATTTTCCATTCTGGTCTTTAACTTTGAGTACCAATGAATATAGCAATGAGCAGAAATGAACTTTTTGAGATCCTTGTTTTATTTCAAAGTCGAGCAAAGATAACGAGGGATCGTTATTTTTGAGTATTTTTGACACATTTTCAAAATTTATATCCATTGCTTTATTTGGATAATCTGTATTAATTGCTGTTTGCTAGAGTTGCGTAATTTGATAGAACTTGAATATGGATATTGAATCACTCTGTTTGTACAATGATAAAATTGATGAATGCTATCAATAAGCTGTTTTATAAAATGATATTATATGCTGCAGTGTTTAGAGAGAATGTCTGAATAGGAATAATGGTGCTATAGGTAGAGTAAATTTTATTGGATTGTTGGAAAGTGAGTATTCACCATATATCAAAAAATACACTTGAACGTTGAAGGTGAAAGTATTTGTTTAGACCATTCCAGTTATTTTTTCAATCTACATATCTAAATTTGTATTTGCGTCTCTGTGGCGTGATGATCAAAGTTTTAGTACCATCTACAAACAATGAATTTATACACTCCATTAAATTAATTAAAAAAAGCAAAACTAAAATTAGCCCCATCCGCAAAGTTTATCGGCCCAACGTATGGAAATGGTTGCAAAAATATATTTTCCACCGTTGGAAAATTTTCAGTTGTCCCAACGTTGGGACTTGGTTAAGTTTTGTATATGTGGATTCATAAATTTTTGCAACGTTTTATCCACAAGGAATTCACAGTAGAAAAACAAGAGAAATTGCATAAAAAAGCATTGATGCAAACTCCATAAAAGCAACGCTGGGCCAACCGTTGCATTTTATCAATTTTAAACAACCGATTTTCTGCGTTGAAACTTTGTGGTCTCAACTACCACCACTAGTGCGCCAAATACGGCATTCAAGTTTTTTCATCACCGCGTGCACAATCTCTTAAGCTCCCATAATTTTAATTAATTTTGTTTCTAAATTTAATGTCAATAAATGTCCCTACATATTAAAAAATACTGGAGCGTAGTGCAGTTTGAAACTGGAGTGATCACACTGGTGGAAATTGTCCCTACAATTTGGATTGACTCCGATTCCAAAGAAGTTTCTTGGCCGCCTGTCAAAGGGGCTACTTTTAAGGCTCTTGTCAAAAGATGCGACACACACCCCCTTCCTAGTTGGAAAACACAGACGTATGACAAAATTCTTGGAACATATGGTGAGTTATGTTTTGTTCTTTTTTTGTAAAATGTTATTTTGCTTTGAAAAGTATAACAATTGCTGGATTTTTTCAGATGTACATGATACTGCAATTCTAAAATTGAAGAAGGCGATCACGGACAACACTTCGTCATTGGAGACAGGAGACGAGGAGAACAATTTGGCTAATTATCGAAATCCATTACGACCCCCAGCGTCTAATTTTGGCGACGGTGAAAGCAGTAGTGATGATAACGATTCGAATTTTCAACTGCCTCCACCACCACGGCCATTAATTCAGCAGCAAATTGACTGTAAATTATCAAATTAATATTAAACTAAAGAATATTTGTTATATTTGACATATTTTTGACATTTTTGAACTTTAGCTGCTGCTGGCCAAGAAATTGAGGAAGCCTCTCCACCAATTATTCAATCTGGAGATCAACAGGAGCTATTTTTAGTAGCACATGAGTCCATTACCTCATTAACAGAGCTAATTGAAGGTAAGGGATTTTACAATGTACATGGATTAAACATTTAATGACTATAATATGCCAACAGGATTTCAGAGAAAGTGTTTCCAAATTCTCGAGCAACAAGCGGATGAAATTAAGGAAATAAAAGCAGCCATTCTTACACTTCGAGCCGGTACTGGAAATGGCCAACCGCAGATTGACTTTTCAACAATCCCAAAACATCCGTTAAGCTCAAAGGAAGAACTAAATTCAGTTGAAAACTGGTTAAAGGACACAATTGCTAATAAGTCCTTACTGGTAAAATACTATTTGTTATTATATTCCACTATAGTGTCCATTTACGAATATTTAAATCCAACTCAAATTTTAGATTTCATATTGTGGGCTTGTTGGGGGAGGAAACCCCGAAAAGAACACGCGGAAGATATTAAAGAAATTTTTTAATCCATCCCTCAGTTGTCAAATTAACTTTACAGGAAAAGGTGGAAAGATCAGCCTTAAAAATCTGGCCATTTTGGATGTTATAAAAGGTGAGCAGTTGTAAATTAGGTAATTTTACCCTACCCGACCTAAAAAAAATTATTCTATATTTTTAGAAGCTGTACGCATTTCTCATCCTTCTGCTACTGACGATTTGATAGAGAATAAGGCAAGGGACTGGTTTAGATTCTCTAAAGATCGACAAGGGGGAAGGGAAGAGAGGCGAAATGGACACAAACAATAGGGAAGGAAATTCTCGTCGTAATATCAGAAGACAACGAGCAATAAGGATTAAACAAGACATACTGGAAGCATCATCATCTAAAAACAATCTCAACGATAGCTTGGGAAATAATTTAGTAACCGAAATAGTTAATAATGTCAGTGAAACAACTAGTGAAACAATTAGCAGTAGTTTTAGTAGTTCCGATTCAGATTTAGGTCACGCATTGTCTTCTAGTAGTAGCAGTGAGGAACAAGAATCTTCTTTGCAAGGACAAGAGTTAATTTCAAAACTTGTAGAATGGGCTATTACAAACAATGTTACGGGTGTAGCAACTAACGAGTTGTTAAAAATCTTAAGGCAGCATAATTGTTTCAACAACTTGCCAAATGACCACAGAACTTTGCTTAAGACTCAAAACCAAATTAGTAATTTATCTATCGTTACAAATAGAAATTGTTCATTTTGTTATTTCGGTTTGAAAAACTCTTTACTTAGGCAGTTAAAAAATAGGTTTATTCCAAGTAATCAAACTAAATTGACAATTTCTTTGAGCATAGATGGATTACCTATCTCAAAAAGCAATACTAAGCAGTTTTGGCCAATCCAAGCAAAGTGTCAACAGAGTTCTTTTGGCGTTTTTGTAGTAGCATTGTATTTTGGTTTAACAAAGCCTCAAAATGTAGATATGTTTTTTAGTGACTTAGTCAAAGAGTTGGAATCATTGCGCGTTGAGGGTATCGCATATAATATGACAAATTATCTTGTGACCTGCGATAGAATAATTGCTGACGCCCCAGCACGTAGTTTTTTAAAACAATGTAAGTCGCACAACTCTTATAATGGGTGTGAAAAGTGTAAAGTCGTAGGATCTTGGAGGGGGAGAGTTATTTTTGATAAAAACGATTGTCCAATCAGAACAGATAATGATTTTCATGAGCAGAAGGATGCTGCTCATCATGTAGGTACTTCTCTATTTTCTAAAATCAAATTTCCGTTAGTTTCCTCTGTGCCTTTAGATTATATGCACCTCATAGCGCTTGGAGTCATGAAGAAATTTTTGAGAGCTTGGGTTAAAGGCCCTCTTCCTTACAAAATCAGACCTGTTGCAATTTCTAAATTAAATGACATGTTATATGCAATTAGATCCACTTGTTCAAAAGAATTTAGCAGAAAACCTCGTTCAACTAGGGAACTTGACATGTGGAAGGCCACTGAGTTGCGTAATTTTTTGATTTACACGGGCCCAGTAGTTTTGAAAAATGTTCTAGACAAAGAAAAGTATGAACATTTTCTACTGCTTAGCATTGGTACAGCGATACTTTTGACTGAAAGGGCTAATTCAAAGATGTGGAACAATTATGCAGCATTACTTTTAAAAACATTTGTTGATCATACTCCTCGTTTGTATTCTGATAAATTTTTAGTTTATAATGTACATAACTTACTACATATTTCCATTGATGCCCTTAAATATGGAGAATTAGATAGTTTCAGTGCATTCGATTTCGAGAACAATATGCAATTTCTAAAGAAAACGCTAAGATCCCCTTATAAACCTTTTGAGCAATGTATTAATAGGATCAATGAAAGGGAACTTTTAATGGCAAATTCTAAAACTAATTCTGAAAGTGATATAAAATTTTCTAATGCTAATAATTGTTACAAATTAAAAAATGAAAATCTTGTTATTGTTAAAGGCTATGTAAGTAATAGCAAAAGCATCATAAGTGTTAGAAAGTTTTGCAAAGTTCAAAATTGGTATGATAAGCCATGTGAAAGCAGTGTCACTGATATGCATTTTGTTACAAATTTATCTCCTCCTTATAATATCAATTTAACTATGTTGGATAAGAAATGTTGGTTAATGCCTGTCAAAAATAGTGAATTTGTTTGTATGCCATTATTGAACAATGAAATAAAGTAATTTTTGCAAGCGCAATGTGGTTACTTTATGGAAGATCTTTGTGTCAAAATCAACATTGGCCCAACGATAGAAAACTAGTATAAAACGCATTTAATAACTACGTAAAAACCACGGTTGCCCCAACGCTGTAATCACTGTGCTTTTCTACGCGTCCCCAACCGTCGTTTCTACCTCGGGCCAGACGGCCATCATGATACCGTTCCCCAACTGTATCGGTTCTCCGTAGAATAGTACGAACTTTGCAGATGGGGAAGTTTCCAAAAAATATAGGGGTTTTGAATCCCAAATTTAAGTTTCCAAAAAATAAAGGGTTTTTGAATCCCAAATTTAAGTTTTCAAAAAATATAGGGTTTTTGAATCCCGAATTTAAGTTTTTAAAAAATATAGGGGTTTTGAATCCCAAATTTAAGTTTCCAAAAAATATAGGGTTTTTGAATCCCAAATTTAAGTTTTCAAAAAATATAGGGTTTTTGAATCCCAAATTTAAGTTTTCAAAAAATATAGGGTTTTTGAATCCTAAATTTAAGTTTCCAAAAAATATAGGGGTTTTGAATCCCAAATTTAAGTTTCCAAAAAATATAGGGTTTTTGAATCCCAAATTTAAGTTTCCAAAAAATATAGGGTTTTTGAATCCCAAATTTAAGTTTTCAAAAAATATAGGGTTTTTGAATCCCAAATTTAAGTTTTCAAAAAATATAGGGTTT
>JAQIXN010001613.1:0-16727 GCA_034698145.1 Proisotoma minuta
GGCTCCGCCGTAAAACAAGTCGACTAATCCATAACTACAAATTTGATCAAAAAAGTTGCTAAAAATTGTCAAATTTTTTTTATAACCAAGGGAAATGAAAAAAATACTTTCCTTAGGTGAGTCAATTTTTTATTTGGTCATGACAATTTTAGACAAAAATTTTAAATTAACTAAATTTTAAGAAGAAAATCATACTTTTTTGGAATTATGAATAATAATTATGATTGGAAAACAATCATAATTATTATGATTGTTTTCCAAAAAGAACATATTGGCCGGGTGGAAACTGAAAAAGTCTTGACTGAATCTTTTGGGTAATAAACCAGTAACGCCAAGTGTGGAAGGAAGTGCAAGAAAATCAGATTTGTATGTTCTAAAAATAGCCCTTATTTCATCAGTTTGTTGTATGTATAACAAGTTAATGGGGGATATGGTTATGGTCTCGAGTAGAAAATGTGAATATTTAAACAAAACTGTTGTAAGCTTAAAAGTCCCAAAGCTGGGGGGCTCAAAAACAAAATGGGGAGAGGTGGAATGCAAAGGAGACTGATGAGATATGTGGGGATGGAAGTAAGATGTTTTAAAGTGTCGTAGAAAGATTTCGGATTCTTATGAGAAGAGACGGGCGTTCTCAACCCGGGTTGGCGTTGGCCGTGCCCAAAGAACGCCACATGACGATGCCAGTTTCAATCTTCGCCTTTAGCTTTCTTCTCCGTCCTCTTTCCTTTCCTACTTTTTCATTTTTAATTCTTTACTAACCAATTTAATTTCATTGGCTTCTTATGATTCCAAATAACAAAACACATACTCTGACTGATTAAAATTATATTCTTTTTAAAATAGTAAATTCATATACGAACGAATATACATACATAATAAGTACATATACACAAAAAAACATCGCTATAATTACAGTGGAGTGTATACTAGATAAAAATTGTCTTGAAGCAAAAAGACACAGCATTGAAAATTACAAAAAAAAAGTTTTAAACGACATGCAAATATTCATAACAATTTAATTCCACATTCTGGAACCAACCATTCCGGTAATAGGAGTTAAAAACAAAAAAAAACATACGAATTCGAACGAACTACGAAAAAATATAGATACTCAAGTTACAACTTTAAAGAGAAACCAATTTACTTTCCCCAAAAGAAAAGCCAGTTTTGTCTCAAAGTGAAGAAGATGAAGTAAAGTTGGAAAACAGAAATTTCACAATTCTTATCTTAATAAACAAACATTTGAGCATTTTATTGCAAGTGTGAAGGAGAATTAAAATATAAAGTTATTGAATTGAAAAGAATGAATGAGATCATTATTACTGTTGAAGACTGAGAAGATATGGTTTGGTGGCATGTCCCCCTAGCTATGCATTTAAGCTGTATACTAAAACTACGTACCCCTGTGATGTAACCATTTGCTGATGCTACATATGATGTTAATTGACTTGGAAAAAATGAAGTTGAGTTGACATACAATCAACTGTTTAAGAACTGCTGCTGGTGCTAAATACAGATAATTTGAATAAACGCCTCAGAATGTCTTGTGAACAAAAGACGCCTTCAAGTGACCAGCAAACAAGCCCTTCGCCTTGTGGTGAAATGCCACCCGGGTTTTGTGGTGTTGAGGGTGAAAATAATTCAACAACGACCACGGTGACTCCTTCCCAAGGAGCAACAGCCAATAGTCGAACTCGTGAAACAGTGCAAAAAGTATACCAAATGATTGAGAAGCACAAGGCGACATCGAGTGAGAACAAATTTGAAGCGTCGATGTACTATGACTTTGATACTCCTACAACACAATCTAGTTATGGAAAATCAGCGTCTGCTGGCACTGGCAGAATTAAATCTCAGCAACAAAGAGAAAGACCAGCTCGGGGGAGAAACAACAATAATCAAAACTCGTCGAATAGACAAGGGAATATTCGAAGATCTCCTTCCACAAAATGTGATAATGATAACCCACAGACTGACAAAACTGGTGAAGGGGAAGAAGAGGGGGAATTGGCTCAATTAAGATGTCCAAGTGAAAGGACAGAAGTGATATCCGAGAGGGAGCAACGTAGAAGAAAGAGATGCTCAGATTATCCTGGCTTTGCATTCGGATTTGGATCCGTTTTTGGGTCAGATACGATGATGAAGTTCAATATTATCAGAAATGAGCTTGATAATGTGACAAAGGTCCAACTTAAAAGGGTAGGTGACAAACAAATGTATGTATATCTACTTCCGGTATTAGAGAAATGTCTGGGGCAGTAGTTTTTGTTTTTATTCATATCTTTGATGAGCCGGAAGTTATTGCATTAACAGCGAATGTCACTCATGCTGCACACTCAATGGAGGAGGTGTGTATCTCTGTTGTAATCAATCCATTCATTTCTATCATCACATTTGAGTATTTTAATTAGAGACTGGTGATAGCGTCATTTTCATGCAGATTCTGTCCATACATACGTACCGGGGAATTCGCGGCATTGTATATCAACTACTAACTAATAATAACATCCACTACACCTGCTATTTACACCTGAGATTAATTGGTCAGGTATCCCCACCCTTCATCTACTTCCCAAATGACCATTGTCACCGGAAATGGTTTGCTGTAATGTTCCCACCTTTGCAATCTTTGTATGTAAAACTATGAAGCGCGGAGAGTTTTGGATGGACTTGCATCCATAGAAAGGTCTACATTTTACGGCGGCGTGTTGGGGTGATGAGGTGGCAATTCAGAGGATTTCGTCTGAACATTAGGGCATAGAGTTTTGTATACAACAATTCGTATATTTGCTGCTTGTGGTCCACTCCCATAGAAGACTCATATTCCGGCTTATTCCACACTTACTTAAACATCAAATTCCATTCCCCTTACTTACAGCCTCTGACAGTCCAAAATTAACAAATTTTGTTATTTATCATTCAACTGCCTTATAACAAAATCATATTTATCCATCACTGCCCAGTTTTCCAAACCAAGCCAAACAAAAAGACTTTCCAAGACAGAAGAAGAAGGCCAAGACATTTTCTGTAGAGAAAGCCAAAACTGAATACTGCCGGAATTGCAACGAATTTACTTTACACGCTCACAAAGTCATTAAACAGAAATATTGTGGTTGTTGAACTCAAGTGTTTGCAAAAAAGATCAAATTAATTTATCTATAATTTGCCAAGTGAAAATATTTCAGAGAAAGTTTAGTATCTAGAAAAAAATTATATATTCTTCTTTTGCAATTTATCTGTAATAATAATGGCCACTCAAATTCAACAAGGGGGACTTTTGGATGTCCTCAAAAAGAAGATGAGACAAACGAAAGAGGAAATGGAAAAGTATAAAGATGATTGTGAGGAATTACAAAAGAAATTACATCATGAAGTTATGCGACGGGAAGAAGTAAGGAAACATTTCAAAAAGAAAGTTGACCCAAGTTTACATTATATAAATGGAGAAAGCATTTCATTGATAAAATATCATATTCCAAATTCAATTTTGTGGTTACAGTTTGGAAAATCATTATTCTTTCATTATCGGTCAAGTTTGTCTGGTGTTTCACACCGGTAGTGGTTTGGATTGGATAGGAACTGAACAAACCACTTACTATATAAAATGTTGAATCTATAACCGTGCAAATATTTACGTGTATTAACTTTTTCTATTGAGCATATGAAATAGTAATTTTAAAATTTGCCATATAAATGGGATTTTCTTTTTCTCAGAAACGAATTTACAAGCTTAGATTTGGTTTTGCTACAATTTAGAATGGTTGTGATTGCGGTTATGCGATGATGACTTTTACAGAAATGACATCATTTCATCAATCATTAGAGTAGTGTTATGTTGCAGTAGTCTCATGCAGTGTGTGCATTTGCATTGTTAGTCCACACCTCACATGAGACTGATTTTAATTGAGACGTGAGTTTCACTGCTTTGTTCATAATGCTAAAATGAGTTTAGTATAATCTTATCTCATGTAAAATTTATTTAGATATGAATGAAAAGCGTTTCCGTTTCATGATGATTCTGGTTAAGTACTCTAGAAGACAAATCTGATATTTGACACTTAAAAAACATACTTATATCGTGCAAATTGCCAAAGATGATTTTTTTTATCATCGTATGTTATAAAAGCATGTAATACACGATAAGAAAATAGCCTTTAGATATTTTAGAGAAACTGAAAAAGGGATATTATCTACATTTGGCTAAAGACGTGTTCACATATTTTACTGGTTTATTTTTCTGCATCCGAATTAGGTATGTTGAGACATCCTGAGAGACAAATGAGAGAGTTGTGAGTCATTTGAATCAGCAGTAATAACTTGTTAAAAATGTGAGAGGGGCAAATGATGCTTTTAATGTGCTAGGCATTGTTTGAGCAAATGAAGATGATTACATCGTGCTATTTCTAGTTGAAATTTTTACATCTTCCAAGGTTTTGTTATTTAAGTATTAATTTATTAGACTTTCTTTATGGAATATTTAAAAGACCTTTGGGGAAGGTTGTCGTAATTTATAATTTGCCAATTAATTTAACAAAAGAAGCCAACCGATACAAAAGACGGAAACAATTGAACATGTGCCTATAATAGACTCAACGGAAAGCAAAAGTTAGACCATATCGTTATTATGAGATGAGAGGAATTCCTTATTTGGTCAGCCAGAATATTTGAAGCTAACACTGTGCATTTTTGCTATTGTTATAAAAGCATGTCTTAGACGCTTTATCCCTCGACAATGCTTTGTTGGTGATGATTCGCCACTACTTATCCTTTTGGTGACTTGGAAGCTGATGTGGTGTATATTGTAACTTACAATTTGTAAGTATCGTTATTGTGTCTGCGATCTTGCCAGATTATTGAACCAGTATTAACTGTTCTGTCAAACATGCTTGCATCTTTTTGCACTAAAAAATAATAATCTTCATGCAAATTGTAAATTCCAACAACTAGTAAGCCTTGTAATTTGATTTTAAATATTTATAAAATAGTTGATGTTTATAGTTATATTTCTTTCGTTGCTGAAAGATATTAAATTTTAATGTAACCCCAAGGTCTTGATTCAATGTCCGATAAAATGCCCAAGTTTTAAATGACAGCTTTGTCTAAACATAACCACATTGCATATTGTTTCTTAATTCTTATCTCTAAATATGAATCGGCAAAAATCTAGATTCTAGAATACAATATGGCAGAATAATAAAATTGAAATGCAATGCCAAATCGTATTTTCACTGAATTATAATAATATACATTCCATTTGATATTCTACATTTTTAATATCCACGCAGCATTTAAAAAAAATAATATCACCTTCTGAACGCGCAAATAAATCATATAAAGTTAGTTGCTGTAAGAAAAGCACATAAGTTTGATTGACTTTTCTAATTTCCTGATCTATTGTGTTTAGCTTCAAAAGCCGAGCAAAATCATTTGAAAATAATTACACTTGTTAAATATTTGTAAGGGCCTGTAATTACAATTAAGCTTTATAAAAATCAAATGCATACTTTACAAATGTAGATATGGAGCTGCAAAATGATTTGGCTAATTCAGATCAGAAAATTGCATTTCAAACCAAACGGTTATTAAAACGGATTGCTTTGTCCCGAAAGGCGACATAGGTTCTTGACTTCTGTGACTAGGCTTTGTATAGAATCATTGAGCAGAATTGACTCTATTTAAATTCACACACACACACAGAGCGAGAAAAGAGTTAGCTAAAGACTTGGATTACACAATGCGTAAAGAAGGATGGAGGTGTGAGGTACAAGATTTAAATAAATTAATCCCTTCTATATGCATTGTAAATTACTTTTGCTGATTCATGAATCGATGCTTTATTAAGCTTTTTACACTATGGAATTATAATGCGAGGAACTAGGTTAGTTGATCTTTCGATGAACATGTGAATGCATAATTAGTTTCCAAAAACTTGAAAATCAGTGTACATATTTTGTAACGATAATTTAAGAGCTGAAATTAGGCTTAATTTTATTTTTTAGAAAGAAAATATTCTCAATCATTTAAGGTTTATTGTTGATTAAAATACTTTGTGGAAATTGTGGAATAATGAATGTAAAAATAATCCACACTTTTTCCTTGCGGTGGAACACAAAATTTGTGAAAAGAATTCATTCATCAGAGCGTAATTCAAAACAAACTGAAGAATGTAAATTTCTTTTTTTGTATTTTATCATTGACTCTGGATCTCAAGTGTGAAGTGATAGAAGCCAGTAAATAAAAACAGATTTACAATTCACATTATAAAAAATATTTTTCAAAAGCTGGCTGAAATGATTGACAAATTCCTTAAGCCCTATCAGATTATGTTTTGGAAGTTATGCATGTACCTATACTACCTATATTGTATACTTTATTGTATATTTATTTTGCCAAAACTGTTCCTTACGATGAAAGGTTTGTGTTAAACTAATCGATTTAATAGGAACGTGGTCATGCATTTAATATGCTAATGGATATAGTTTTGATTTCAGGTTCAAACATTTGTTGGTTTATAAATTTCGTTACTCTTATTAAATTATAACGTGATGTTGTGAAATGTGTTAGAAAAATGAAAAGCACACTGACACGACCTTCATTATGAACGAAATTAAAAGGAGCGGAACAATAGGATAGGAGGAAATTATATTTTCACATTTGCATGAGGCAAATGCAAGTTGTTTATATCTCTCAAATGAAAATTAAGGGCGTGTGCTTTATTTGGGAACGAATTTGTGGCCAAATAGCCAATGTGACCTGCTGGGCACTGAAAAAAAATAATTAGGTATTAACTTGCTTTGAAGGATTTCAAAAACAGCCTACATTAACTTTGACAAGTGAATGCGTATGGCTGATTTTACGTATAGTTATTTAAACCAATGCATCAACATTTGATGGGAAAATGTTTTATTACAACACACAAACTCCAATGTATTTTTTGTGCCTTAAACAAATCGTTATGATAGGATTTGATAAATGACAAAGTGACACATCTTGGGGTCCTAATTGAAATAATGGATGCCTGAGATTTAATATAAATATTTTTTATATTTCAGGCTGAAGCTGAAGTTGCTGCTCTCAACCGTCGCATCCAACTTTTGGAAGAAGATCTTGAACGGTCTGAAGAACGATTGAACACGGCGACGACCAAGTTGGCTCAAGCATCACAAGCTGCTGATGAATCAGAGCGGTAATTGATTGTTTATATACATTTATTTATGGAAAAGTAACGTTTAGTTTGAAATATTTTTGAGAGAAATTCATTTTTATATATAAATCAATATCACAAAATCAATTCCTGTTGGATTTAAATTTCCTAGAATAAGGAAAGCATTAGAAAACAGAACCAACCTGGAAGACGACCGTATTGCAATTTTAGAAGCACAGTTAGCCCAAGCTAAATTAATTGCTGAGGAGGCGGACAAAAAATATGAAGAGGTAAAACGCTGGCAAAAAGAAATGAAAAAGCTTGCCAACAATGAAAAGCCAACTTTGTATCAAATTTCCACCATATTAAGCACATTTTTATTTTGTTTTTCAAAGTTCTTTGGTAATTATTTTACTCTCCAAATAAATCCTGACACATACGGTTTTTAAGAATTATATGCACTTGCATTATAATTTGATAGGTTTGTTTGATAAGTTGTAAAAAAAAAAAAAAAAATGGCAAGAAGCCGAGAGCATCCAGAGAGCATATTTATATATAGATAGACTTTCACAACTTACAGTGAGCCTTTCACTTTCAAAATATTTAATATTAGCCTTTGCTTTTAGCTAGGGCTCCGATTTAGGTTGAGAAAGGAGAAAAATAAAATTTGTACAGATATTGGGTGATTTGGTCGCACGCTTTTAATAATTTATTTCTTGTGACTATAAAATGACAGTATGCGCAAAGTTTTGGAGAATCGTGCCATCACTGATGAGGAGCGAATGGATGCTCTTGAGAGTCAATTGAAGGAAGCTAGATTTCTGGCTGAAGAGGCCGACCGCAAATACGATGAGGTCTTTTTTTTTATTTCCACTTCGAAATTCGAAACATTAACAAACTCCATTATGCAGTGGATTTGACTGACTCAATGTACCGTTTTGTTTGTTCATTCCTTCATTAATGAAACTTTAAGTTTGTTATCTTAACAATAATTATTATCAAATATTTAAGCGCATTTATATAGATTAGATCTGAGTGAGATATATAAATATAAAGACATAATAACTATAGATAGGAATTGCATAACAATGAAGTGGAGAAAGCCTGATTTAACACTTTTGCATCACTTTGTAATACTACTTATATTCACTCTCAATCCTTTTGCTCCCTTTTGATTTTGTTGTATCTAATTTGAGTGTTTAACTTTAGTTGATTTAATTATTAATTTGGGTGGAAGTGTTTTGTATGCTCTTGTTGCTAATAAATTGATAAGATGGAGAACATTTCTGATTTTGGTATCTGAATGAATCAAGGTTGCCCGTAAGTTAGCCATGGTTGAGGCTGATTTGGAACGTGCAGAAGAGCGTGCCGAGCAAGGAGAATCGTGAGTTTCAAAAAATTCTTACAGTTGCTATTTTTTTGAGTTGCGCTTTATATTATAGAGTGAAAGCTCTTACAAGTGCGTGCCTTTTATAGATGATGCCACTAACTCAATTTATGTACCTACTTATTTATTTTCACTGATTTCTATTGGATTAGGCATAAAGAAAGTTGTATTTGACAGCAATCAAAATTTGTAATAATTTGAAAAGAATATTATTGGTGGCGAAATTGATATGTACAAAGTTGACAATCATTGTTGGGTTACCGAGTTTATTTTGGTTTTATGATTTTTTTTATTAATTTTGTTTTGTTGTTTTTGTTTGTTTTTTTAACTGTGTGGCCCATTAATCTGACGTGTGGAATAATATTGTACTAAATTGAAAACCGGAAATCGAAAAGGTTGCACGGAAATTGGTTATGATGGAGCAGGATTTGGAACGAGCTGAAGAACGTGCAGAACAAGGAGATTCGTATGTGGTTTTGATACATTAAAATAATAACAAGCAAAATGATTGTTGTGCCTATATAGTTTGAAATGCTTATTAAGACAGCTTTGATTTTAGCAAAAAATAGTAAGCTTATGTTATCACTTTCTGATCTGGATATTTTTTTATGAAATTACAGGAAGATCGTCGAACTTGAGGAAGAGTTGAGGGTAGTAGGAAACAATCTCAAATCTCTTGAAGTCTCTGAAGAGAAGGTATGTCTGGTTAAATAACCATTAAGAAATCATTTTTATTTTATTTAAAACTTCAATATCTGCAATACTATCAACCAATATTTGTGAGGTTTATACCAAATTACTATACCAGGTTTAGCCAAGGTTTTCTAAAATGCAAATAAGGTTTTGTTATATATTTTAAAATGATTTTTTTTTCATTTTGTGGCTGCCATTAATTTAATTTGGCGTATATTATATTTGCCATCTTGCAATTTGATCAATTCTTCAGGCACGTCAACGAGAGGACGAATTCCAGCAGCAAATTAAGAACTTTACTGCTAGGTTAAAACAGGTATTTTTAATATGTGGCAAAATTTTGATCAACGATATATTTATTACAACATGACACATATTTGCATGATTTTTTGATGTAGTTTTTTTTTGTATAGCTGTTTAAATGTCACATTATTAAAGTCCTGTCGGTGCTGCTATATTCGGCGCTTGGTAAAAATGTCTCGTTTTAATAATATACATATAACTATACTTGTCAATGTTACAAGATGTCAACATTTATATCATGAAATCAGCCAGGAATTAATGAATAGGTTTAAAATTGAATTCAAAAGGAAAGCAGATTTTTCTTATCATTTTTTGAACAAATTTTCTGAACTTTATGTGGTAACCTAAACTAACAGGCAAATCAACGTGAGGAAGAATATAAACAACAAATCAAGATGCTCTCAACTCGTCTAAAGGAGGTAGATTTCTGATTTACGCGTCTTTCTCTCTTTGACAAACCTAACAAACAATAAATTATTATATTTTCCTTCTGCCTGACGATAACAGCATTCCAATTTTTACCCATCTCCCCTTTATCAATATATACAAAGATACAGACTTGGAATTTGTAGCCAAATTGAATCGAACTGTAACGAACTGATCTGAATATCTATTTATAACTTTTCCCAGACTATCGAAAATCTTGCCAAAAATGCAAAGCCAATGCAATATTCCTCACCTTATTTAACAAATAAATAACTCTCGTATACGATATACTCCTTAATTTGCTGAAAAATGTTTGGGATTTTCATCCAACCAAGTCTTTTGTTTTTCAAAGTGTGGTGTGGTAATTTATATTTAATGATGTGTGATCCTCACAAATATGAGTTTATATTAATAGATTGCAGTGTGTGAAGCTAATAATTTTATTATTGTTAATGTTTTAATGATTAATAATATTATCTATGCTAACAATTGTGTGGTTTGTCGTGTGTTTTTTCATGTCCTTTAACCCTTGAAGGCTTCTCAAATGGAAGAATCCTATTCGCATCAATTAAGAAGTGTGTCTGACGCTCTCAAAGAAGTAAGTTAACAATACTAAACAAAATGCATTGTCCCGATTTTGTTTTTTTAAAATTGATTTTGTCTACCTATTAATCCTGAATTTTACAAAGATATGAAACATGTTTATTTTAAGCCACTAATGTTTGTTGCTTTCACACTTCCATACCTTGACATACAAGACAATAATTTAATAACCTAATTTTATGATTGTAATAAAATTAAATATTGTCTTCTAACTTGCTTAGGCTGAAGCTCGTGCCGAATTTGCTGAAAGATCAGTGCAGAAATTGCAAAAGGAAGTTGACAGGCTCGAAGGTATGCGATTCGTAATTTTATTATTATTAAATTTAGTATTGTTTAAATTATAGAGCTATCTAATATTACATAGTTTTAAATAAGTGGGATGGGTATAGCTAAAATTACATTTCTGCATAATTTTGTCAGATAGTGGCACTTTATTTATACTATATCTTATAATTAGATGATTTGATCGGCGAAAAGGAGAAAAGCAGGCTCCTCCACTTGGAGATGGAAACGACGCTGCAGGATATCCAAAACATGTATAATCAATTTATTGGGCTCAAATATGCAAAAACATTTTCTGTCGCAAATTCAAATTGCAAAGTGGGACGCTTTGGACTATTTATTCCTTTAGTTGTACAAAATATGCCTTTGGGCTTCACAGCTTTTTGGGGGCAGTGCTCATAAAAAATGCATATTATGATATACATTCAAAATTGTTCAAAAATATTTAAGATTTGATAGCTGTGGCTCTCATTTCATTGATCAAATCGCTTACTCATTCTGCTTTCTTCTTTGCTGTAATACTTATTGGGTTGATGAACATTATAATATAATATATCGAGAATATGCCCGTTTCAAAAGTTTTACTGACTTGGAAATATTCTTGCGTAAATGTTTAGATGAGTTGGTTATGGAGAAGGAGAAATACAAAGCAATTTGTGACGACTTGGATGGAACATTTAATGAACTTTCTGCCTATTAAAATCAACGTCTCAAGCAAAATTTACCCTACATTATCAAATCTCTCTCTCTTTCTAATCTCTACCCTTCAACTTCTCTGTTCATTTCATAGAGGATCTTGCAATGGGAACCCGAAACAATAATTTATAGGTTTCACATTTTTAGTTTTTTGAGTGGAGAGAGATTTACAAATATCGTATTTTAAGTCCATGTCTCACAATTTTTTCTTTATTCATGTCCTGTGAGTTGGGTTTATGGTTTATTCTAAGTAATTTGATAAAAAATAGGTTTTAGGAGACAGTTAAAGTAATGTTAACTATGAACATGTCTGCATGATGTGAGGTTTAAATATCGTCCTTGTCAAACAAAGTATGTGTAACAGCCAAACTATTGATATGGCTTTACAATGGTTTAAAACGAGTCCTTGGTTCATTATCGTCATAATGTTCGTTTAAGAAGGTTTATTACATGTGTTGAAATCGATGTTGTTCAATAGTTTAGAATGCTTGTTGCTTTTTTACAGACGAATTGGTCAACGAGAAAGAAAAATACAAGTCCATTACCGACGAGCTCGATGTTACCTTCTCAGAGCTCACGGGCTATTAAACTTTCACCAGGACCCAACAACACTTCTCTTTTACTCTTCTCCATTTTCATTTAGACTCACATTCTGCCACCGTTTTACATGTTAGTCCGGTTCAAAATAATTAGTACCCTTTATTGAATGCTTATATAGAGTGGTCCCCTTTTAATTTATTTTTCATTACTTTTTTAATGTTTATTTTGATAATAATTATTATTGTTCCTTGATTTTTCTTGTACCTATATAGACAAAACAAATTGCACTTGGAATTATTTGCTGATATATTATTTTGCACGCTGGGTTTGCTTACATTTGATTGATTTATTTATTTGTCGCAACAATTTTTGCTTGCTTTTTAATTCAAACCTTGTAGTTGAATGTTTATGTAGAAGATTTTTTAGCATTTTTACACTGATTGTTATTTATTAACTTATTATCGTATTCAAGGGTTTATAATGTAAAATATAAAATTCCAATAGGTAGTATAAACCTATATAATTAATATAACGACATTCAATTAAATGGTTTGAGATTGCAGCTAAGTATATTTGAATACTTCGCTTTAAATTGGTGAAGGCTCTTTCTATAAAAACAACGTGTTGTGATTTTTCGTGTGCTAGTCATATCAATTTTCTAAGATACCATAAAACTAATGTTTGTTTATCATGAATTTCAGATGAACTCGTCCAAGAAAAAGAAAAATATAAAAGCATCGCAGACGAGATGGATCAAACTTTTGCTGAATTGGCTGGCTACTAAATTAAACCTCCATACCACCGTCAATTACTACTCTACTTCAATATCAAGAACAAAACCTTTAGTTCAGAGTCACATTAGCAATTTAAAATTATTAATTTTACTCTGTATCTCTGTTTAGGATTCTTTCTCTCTGATAGAGCTCAATCTGCCTGTCTTTCTTTGACTTGCCATGATTTGTGTCCCGTTTTCTTCTGTTTCTTGGAGAGTCCAAGTTCAGTTTACTACTTCCTCTAACTCTTCCTCCATAATAATATGAAATTTACTTTCACAAGAGACCGAGCATGACTTGACACCCGTTCTGCTTGTCACGAAATACTTAACTAAACATCTCCTGGTTTTGGTAACATTACATAAAAGAACGTCATCGAGTTGTAATTTTAAGATAAAAAACAAGCCTACAAAAAAACTTTTATTGGCAAATTACAAAATTATGTACTCAAAATTAGCCTACATTCTGCCTCCTGTAAAGTAGCATACACCAAGAAAATTGCTATTTGCTGTGCTATGGCTATAAATATTAATCAACTATTAATGTATGATGTAATTCTGTATCATATAAAACATTGCTGGATTAATAATATAATATTGTTAAATTACACTAGATTAAAATCTAAGTTAAGTTATGCAAATTAACTTGAAATAATTCTGTTACTGAGCAGGTAGTTAGTATGTCACGAACAATGATAATAATAATATACATATCTGAAGCAAAGCAAATACATAAAATTGATGATGATGATGATGATATATACTTACAAATGTACACTTTAAGTCTCTCAGTGTTGTGTTGACAGTGACATATTAATAGACATTAAAACCTGTCTGTAAAATTACATCACGGAACAATGTCACTTAATAATTTCCATCCACAAATCACATATACTAAATATTTTTCTCCACAATACATTAGACTTACTTGTGCTGTTGCTCTTCTTGCTTAGAAATATTATTATTATTATCATGTAATAACTACTGTTGTTCTGTTCTGTGCTACGTATGCAAACCGTACATACTTTTACTACTTACTACTTGCTCTTGGAATTAACACTTGCTAATAATATATATTTATTATGGTACGTATCTCTAATAGTTAACTTCATTTCCGCGTGCCTTGCCTCCGGAGAAACTCCAGCGTCGTTCATAATCATTGTAAAAAAACTCATTCAACTAAGAGCTCAGTTTAATTGTTTCGCATAAATGAAAAAATGTATTTAAATGTAAGCGTATGGAGTCAGAGAAAGTCGCTATAATATTTGTTTATATTTGTCTGGTGTGAAAGATCATGTAACAAATGCAGGCCATGTCAAAAGTTATGTAGATTTATTAGTAATGTTATTAGCGGCAGTTTTTTCAAAATACTGTTTTATGAAGTCCATGAGAGACAAAGCTTATCTTAAAATGTTGCATGTCTTATTTGCTTTGAGTTTGTGAGAATGGTTTTTGCTTGTATCAATCATTTACACCCAAGAAAATAATAACCAGCATTTGTTTTACAAAAAAGTGGCAATATTGCAATTATGAATCAACGTTGTCAAAATACAGAGTTACAGACATACATTACCTTTGTTACGGTAGATCATCAAATCTCAATCATACAATTAACTGAATGGAAACTAAGATCAAATGGCTGAGAGGATTGTGTGGAGAGATGAAAGATTTACTATTCATAATTCAATATTGTTTACAATTATTACAAGTAATTTTATGATGATCGAATAATGAACATCTATCTTGTCAATAAAGTGGTGTTTTGATGATTGATATGATAAAACCCAAAACAACGTTACTTCTTGCTCTATTATCACGAGTGTCATTATTACTGGAGAAAGCATAATAATGTCTCTTTTAAATAGTTACATTATTAATTAAACTGTCCTATTCTTGCTCATCATGACATTAAATAAATAGTATATATATGTATGAGCTTCTAATTTAATTAAAACAACTTCGTATGCCACTTTCGCTAATAAATTTAATAATAACCTAAGGAAATTGGGAGTCCCAGCAATCATTTAATTTTCCACCTAGGGAGTATTATATAATATTATGAAATAAGACTAAACTGAAGCGAAAACCGCAAAAGTAATTATTTAGCTTTTTGTGAGAAAGGAAGTCTGGGTGTAGAGACAGGATTACCTTTGACTCCTGTGGAGCTTCATCTCATCTCCTTGTTTTCTAGTTAATACTTTATCCTAATGTGGCTTTCACTTGCCATTCCACTTGCCATCTTACCACATACTATCTTACCAGCTAATGACTGCATTAAAGGAAATTGTGTGAACCAACTGGACTTTCCACACGTTCTATGACTCCAACTATTGGTTTATTTTAGGAGATGATGGTATAACATGATCCTTTCTGCCGATGCTTTCAAATAAAATTTATCTGATGCCATGAATTTTCTTTGGAATAGAATCTAATTTCTGTTAACGCAGCGTCTCAGGGGCTTACTGCAACTAATGAAGACTTACAAGAACTTAATCATTTCATTTAGTCATATACGGGATATATATATATAGATTTGTGGGCTTTGGAAGAAAACTTTCTCTTCTTCATCCCTTGAGGTTGAATCCCCATTCTTTCCTCCTGTTACTCTACAGCTTCTTCATTTGTAATTGGATTTTCCATTTTTCATCTAAAAGATCCCGATTTACTCCACAAAAAAGTCAAGTTAATTAGAAAGGGATCTCTATAATGCAATAAATAAATACATACAATGCCCTTCAATTTTTATTCATATCCTTATCGATCATTTTTATCAATCTAAGTTTGACTTTTATTAAAATTTGATGCGCTGAGAGACTCGCCATTTTAAAATACAATCCGGCACATACATAAATATGCTTTAAAGGAATGACCCAATACCCTGAATCGCACTTTCGGGTGAAAACATTTGCACACTTGCTGAATGTTCCAAAGAAAATGAATGGAAAGACTTTTCTGCGCACAAATATCGATCCTTTGGCATCTGACGCAACTGAGAGTATAATACTTGTACGCGAATAGATATTCTTATTGTTTTTAACCGTATTGACTTTTGACATATTGAATGGCGTAGTTGGTTAAATTGATTTTTTAAATAAACAGATTTTTCATATAATAGTTTAAGACAACATATCTGACTTTTGGGATATTTTTGAAATCTAGTACAATTCTAGTGTCAATTATCGCATCCCTTTCCAAGGCTGTCCCTTGGAGTCGAGGGGAAAGGTCAAATTCTACCCCTTCAACCGCCCATTCAGAATTTTCTGTTGGGCCTAGCGAAACCCAGCCTGGAAAATGGTGCGTGATGGCGAAAACAACCCGAGCCCTACGGTCAAACCTGGTCCTGAATCAACGTGTAAGTTTAATATTTTTTTTATTCAACACATAGGTATATTATTATCCCTATTGTACACTGAGAATAATAGAAGGACATAAAGTACAATGCAGCATATACTATAGTAAGAAAATTATGTATCGATTTAACTAAACTTTTTTGGTATATCCAGAAAAATATAAAAAAAAATAAGTTATAAAAACATTAAAATTATGAGCATTCAACAAAATTATTAAACCTATGAAAATTATTACATTACATGCCTTTTTGGTTAATTGTCAAGTTAAAAGAAATCTCATTATTGGCTATGGTAAAAGTTTTCTCCCTCGAGTTTCTGGACAGTATTCAATGTTTGTATAAGATTGGCATGTCTTGTTGGAGTTCATTTTATGACTTCCATCAGATGAAGAAGAAATGAAATGGGATAAAGTTTAAGTAGATGGTGAAAGCATTCAGTTCACTTGCGGTCCATTACGCCTGTTGTTAACTTTTCCTTTTTACTTTCCCTTGCCGTTTACTTTCACTTTACTTTCCCATTACTTTCCCACGT
>JAQIXN010001614.1:0-16674 GCA_034698145.1 Proisotoma minuta
CTCGATTCAGCACACGCTATAAGCAAAAAGTGCCGGCAGAGAAAAACGTAATCTTTCGATTTTAATATGGTGATTATGAGATTGGCATGAAATTTCATTCAATACCACTTACCCCAAGAGTCCACGATTCTCTGTACTTCGTCTTACAGTGTTGAAAACTGGATCATCGTTATTATTTTCCCTCTCGTTTGATTGGTTTTCATCCCCCAAATCAACTTCCGCAGAACGCAAATACTGTAAAATTCCTCCGTGTGCCGGAAGAAGCAGACAAATGTACACAAACCAGATAATTGGCAAACTTTTTCCCATGATATGTATGTGGGTTGGTGGTGTTGGTTCTCACTTTCTTCAAGGGCCGAATTTCGTTTCACAATTTATTTTTTAAAAAGTATTTGTAGAAATTGGGAGAATTACAAGTGAGATAAAAAAAAGTCTTGAAGATTTTTCGGTATAATTATGTAAATTGTAGATATCACTTTTGTAAGGTCTATGATTAGTTTGAGGGATGGAAAGGTATGGAAATTGTCATTCATGAGTCAGTTTCATGTAAAATGATGATGGTAAAGAGAGTTTTGCTTTGTGCGTTGGCTTAAACGCTTTTCTTGCGTACAATAAACGGTTTATTATAAACCATAAACCTATTAATCTCGGAAACTTGGAAATTTATTTAGTAATTAACTTTGGGGGTGTGCCAACCCTTGGACAACTAGAGAACAACAAGACTAATAATTTAAGACATTTGTTTACCGAATCTGGTAAAAGTGAAAGTGACAAGCTCTTTGGGTCAGTAACACGTCAAGTAGTAATCATTTGTAATCCCGATATTTTATTAATGCTTGTTTGTCCTTTAAATACTGTCTTAAGTAAAGTTTGTGCGTTTGTCTTGAACTTCCAATGAGCTTTGTGTACATATATCGGTTAAATCTGGAACAATCGGAATAGAACAGGATTAAGAATATTCTCAATTTGAGATTATAGTTTCACAATGCCCTTAAATTGGAGAAAACGATTTTGACGGAGTGTTACCAGGACGGATATGTTCTTATAATTGGAATCGATAACTACGAGTCTCCAAATCAAATAGATTATTAAGCTATTCTTAAGGCATTTGTCTTTGTCTTTTGCAAAATGTTCTGGAAAACATTAATGAGTTATCTACAACTAACAGTAGTCATCACTTTATTATTACGAGCTACGTTTGTATTCTTTTTCTTTCAAATGATAAAATGAAATAAACTGTCATCTTTACTCATTTCCATTGCCGTATTATGAAAGCTTCACTTTGTGAAATCTGGGGCACATACTAATTGACATTTAGTTAAAGTAAGCCGTTATTATGTGCCATAATCTATAGCTTACTATTCCTGTGCTATAGTAAATATATTGTTTCGTAATTTATGCAACAAAAGAACAAAACAATGTTTACACAGATTAATTTTTAGACTTTTACAATTCCCATTGGATTCTAACATTTCCGACAATTTGGGATTTTTTCAGCATATTAGACGCTTGATCCTCGACTTGAGGTGCTGCCAAGTGTGTTGAGGCCGTGACTGACATGTTCATGATAATCCGCGGCCACGAGAACGTCATTATAACGTCAGTCAACTCTTCTGTATGTTTGGACGGTGTCTATTTATTAAAGTTTTCTCAATTATATTTTGGTTTAATCAAACTCTTGACGAAGTGACGAAAAATCAATTTTTGCATATGGGGTCTCATTCGAAAGATAAATTTAAGTACAATTTAACAATGCATCACGCATCCGTCTCAGATGTCTCTGTGACGAAAAAAGCGCCTTGGAGACATGTCTCTAAGACGAAAAATGACTTTTTGCATATTCACAGGATTAGATGCGATTGGGATTGGGTGAAAGTAATCGAAATAGTGACGCCAACAGAACGCCAACTCTTGGCTCAATGTTATGCATATGCATGTCTATAGATATGAACATATGCATATCAATATGCATATCTATAGATATGAACAGACAAAAAAATAAGCCAAAAGTGATCCAAAAAAGTGAGCAATTATGTGACACTTTTAATAAACATATATAAACATTTTTTTAAAGCATGAGAAGCTTATACGTATAAATGAAGAAGTGACATATAGATTAAAGATTTTCATGGATGAGGATTTTTCCCAAATTCATTTAATAATTTATTTTTTCAGCTTTTTACTCCTGTTTGTAGAATAGTCCGGTAGACGATAAGAACGAAATAAGTCCAGAAGACGACGGGGAGTGATTGGAAGAAAATGTAAGAAAGAATTGGAATCACACCTATCAAGAAAAAAGGTAACAAGCTGTAAAGAAAACACAAAACACAAGCTTTCATCAATAGTCTCATCTAATGAAAAATATTTTTGTCGTCAACTAAGTATTTAAAAAGTGATATGGCAAATAAAGGGCAGAAAAGAAACAAAAATCATGCAACATATAGATAGAGCAAATTTGAGTATTAAAATTTTTTGCTGCTACTTTCTCCAAAAAATATAATGCCCCCGCAAAATTAAAAAAAAAACATCACAGAAAACATCCATGGATAAAACTTATGAGCCATAACAACCTTGATTTATTAATTGACTCGTCGCAAGTTGTTTAATTATTAAAATATTTAGTTGTAAAAGTCTATTATAGATTAACAAATACATATATCTGGACACCTTATTTTCTCCTTACGCTTCAAAACTTACTCAGACTCATTATCAGTGTCAGATACAACTGAAGACGACGATTCATTTTCCATGGATTTGAGAGAGGAAGAATTTTCTGCTTCCGAAGTGCCAGAATCCACAGCTTCGCAATCTTTCACTAATGTTGGGGTCTGATGGATGGACATATCGAGATGAGAAGACTTGTTAACCACATCATCTTCATTTTTAACCAGACTCAGTGTCAACGTTTCAATGGAGTCTTGAAGTGTTGCTACTTCTTCTCTCAATTCCTCTATTGAATTTTCTTTGTGCTTATTATTTTCGCATAATTCTTCGTCTTCCTCATCACTTTCATCTTCTTCGTCCGTTTCATCTGATTCTGTATTGCTCGCAGAATCATACTGAAACCGAAACCCATATTTGAAACAAACAGCAAAAAATGCGCAATTTTATATGCTCACATTTTCTTCGGTTTCTACAATCGATTGCGAATTTGGGGCTATTCCCGAATCTTTCTCTGTTTCCATTGAATCGGAGGATCTTGAAACCTTTTCATACTGGTCAACTACCTTTTGCAAATTCTCAATTTGAGCAACTGCATTATCATATCGTTCTCGTAGTCGATCTATTTAGAGAGAAAGGGTTCCTGTGGAAAATGTATAAATTAATTTAATTAATAACTTATTTGTACCCATTTCTTCTGAATGTGCTATTTTAAGTGCATCAATTTCTTCAAACTGAGCTTCATTCAATTTGTCAAGCTTTCTTCTTAGCTCCCAATTATCCCTATCGACTATTGTTGTGGCTTTTGAAATTTCCTTTGAAAAATTTGCCTCTTTTGCTTTAATTTCTTCTTTTAGCTTAAAAATCTGTAAATAAAATTATTGAGATTTCCATCATAATGAAACCATGCAATTCAATATTTATAATGATGAACCTCGTTAAGCAATTCTTGACGTGCGGATTCCCAAGCCCCTTTTGCCAAAGACAACTCTTCGTCTTTCTCTATTCGCGTTGATTCAATTACAAGGTCCTTTTGCTTTTCATGAATTTTGAGCAGGTCTTGCTCCACTTTGGTACATTCTTTTCTCATTTTTTGTTCCCACTATAAAACACACATATAATATATGGTATTTTCCATTTTTCCAAGATTTTTACTACAAATAATAGAAACCTCAGAATTTAAAAGGGTTTTCTGTTTTTCTAGCTTATCCTTAACCGATTGTTCTTGAGCATCCAGTCTGCGTTGGGTTGAGTTGGTTAATACTTGGCAATGGTTTTTCTCCTGGTCTAAAAGCGTTTGTAAATTTGCAAGTTCACTTTGCATGATCCGTTCATTTAGTTTTAACTGATCCAGTTGTCTTGCCGCAGCTCTTAATGCCTTTTGCTGCTCACTTGTGACCCCTCTTAATTGAATCACTTCCGCCTCATAAGCTTTTAAATGCCCGACCTAATTTGAGAGCATTAATTTTTTCAAAGGTACATACTTATTCCGAATCTTTGACTTCATTCATTTATCAACCTGTCTCAATTCAAGTTGAACTGATTTTCGTTCTTCGTCCAATTTTTCCTTTTCTGCTTTGAAATCAATCGAGTTTGTTGTCTTTGCCTCTTTGATCTTTTCTTCAACCTGTTTAAAAGCATTGAAACATTTAAAGTTTGGCACAGTCTAATAAATGTGTAACTGCATTTCATTAGCCAAATTAGCCCTAACCAAACCGTGAGTATAAGTACATGATAAGATTACACATTTTACACACTAACGCACGCATCTGTACTATTCTAACTTTTTTTTAATCTGAGCAATCATTTACGCATTGAGTTGACGTAGAAATATGTCCATTCTTTTAGATATATTTTGGCCAGCACTCATTTGGCATTCTCTCAAATTCTGAGACTTTAACACTCATGCAAAATTCAAAGCACATGTCGGTGAGAAACTTACTAGAAAAAAATAGAAGGAAGTTGTAATAATACACAGTGCATATATGTATACATGCACGTCATCATTTGTTAGAGGATTACCAGAAAACTCATTACTGGTCTACCTAATTGTTCAAAATCTGAACCAGATAACGCCAAATTTCTATTTGCCAAAAAACATGGTATAAATATATTGCTTGTAAGTATAGTCAAATCCAGGTTGAAATTAAAAAAAATAGCCAATACTGATAAATGGTAATCAATATCAAGTGCTGTAAATAGTTACTTGATTACAATGACTGACCTCTTTGTCTTTAGCTTGAATTTTTTTTCTGCAGTTTGACTCAACTTCATGAAGTTTCCATTCAAAATCATCAACCAGTGTAGAATTGGACTGCTGAAGTGCCGCAATTTCTTTTTGGTATTCTGTTTGCAATTTTATTTTTGTTTCTAAAGCCTCTTCCAAAGCTCCCTGGAGTCCCTTAATTTGTCTCTCTTTTTCATTCTCAATTAGATCCCGATTCTTTGACACTTCTTTCTTTTCAGTCTCCAACTCGTGGACTTTTTCTTCCAATTCCTTAATTTTGGCATTGAGATTTTCGCATCCGTGTGGTTTTGATAACTTTTCGTCTCTCAGACATTTTAGTTGCTCTATACATAAATACATAAATAAATAATAATAAATTTTTAGGGATTCTCCCAACTAACAAAATTGTCAACAACGCATTTGCCTATCAAAAGTGTAAACCCACGCGTGCAGTAACTTTCCAACAAGATATAAACTTTTTTGTTGATTACAAAATGTTGATTTTTATGTATTTTAAACGAAACTAAAAAGTCCATGGTCACTGGTGAATCATAAAAATCAAATGAAAAAATATACATGACATTTTACATGGTTAGAATATCATTATATTTCGAATACTAGCTGTGTATTCATCAATAAAATAGAAAATTACGATGCACATAATATATATATTACTGACTAAATTGACAGGGTCAGACAAATTGACACATTTTTCACAACATTAACCTTACCAGATTTTTTCAGCACCTCCTCCGTAAGTTGAGAATTTTTGGATTTCAATTCTTCCAACTGAATTTCAAACTCTTGAATACGTTTTAATGCACGCTCATTCTCAACCTTCAGTAAATTCAGTTGTGATGTTAACCCTCAAAATTGAAAAAAAAGAATGGGTATTATTTTCACTTTGGCGTTCCTCCGAAAAAATATTGGAAACTTACTTTGGACCTCAAGAGCTTTATTGTCCCTGTCTACGGCGAGCATGTTGATATCTGCCTGAAGAATACTTAGCTCTGTTTCTTTTGAAATGAGTTCACTTCGTATAGCCATTGCCTTTTGCTCGGCATCGTTTAGCTGTCTCCTGAAAAGTTTGAGCATAGTTAGACTTCCGTTTAACGTAAAAATAGGACTCGCTCATCTCATCACACATGAATCATAGCGACCTTGACTATTTCACATTTTAATTGGATACTTTCTTAGAGAAACTAAACCAGCTCTTTGAAATAGTGCACTTCCTATGCAAGTTCAAGTGAGAACGATTAAGAACTCTCGAGGACATTTACACAATAAGATATGCAAACGTACGTGCATATTGCTAATAGTATAACATAAATAAGATGAAAAGAGATATTCCCACTTTGAGTCGCAGCAGCAATCTTCCAAGCCAGTGGTAGTAACAACGTGGGGCAGCGTATCTAAATTGTTCCCCACGTCATCTTTAACAGCTTCGTCAATAAACTCAATAGTGTCAGATCCACTAGAAGCAATAGGCAATAATAATTTGATTTCTCCATCCCTTGTTGGTGTTTCTAATATGGATGATGATGTATGACTTATCGGCGTGTTACATGTGAAACTTTCAGTCAAAGAGTTTGTAGTGCTTATGGAAAATTCCCCAGAATCCTTCCCACTCTCGCTTGCGGATGGGGTCAAAGAGTTTGTGGACACTGATATAAAATTGGAAGCATTATTTTGGTGGCTAGTGGAAGGGTTATTTTGATCTTTTCCACTCCCACAACTGCTCAACAACTCTTTTGAAACACGTCTCGACTGTTTGGAAGAAGAATCTTTGTCATGATTTTTGTTTTTCTTGAAAAAGAATCCAAACATGTTGATAACAATGTCACAATCACTGTCTTTCTAAAATGTGTATGTAATTAGCATGTATATAACCATCTGTGAAAATAGATTAAAGTCTTGGCCTGATTTGCTTGATCCAAAATTGCTTCACCAGGGTCAAAATCTTTTGTTTATTATTTCATTCCATTATGGCATTCACCCGAAATTCGCTTGCGTCAATCAAGTCAATCGAAAGCACCTCAACACATCTGCATGCAACTACTCAATCGACACATCTTTAAAGTCGGAATTTAAAACTTAATTATTCCGAGGTCACTCTCCTTATTTATGAGCCAATAGAACTTGAGTTATACCTCAATAAAACAACAGATTCTATTTTGAAAAGTATTTTAGAGAAAGTTTACACCTTAGAGAATAAGTAGCAGTTTGAAGAGAGGAAAGAAACTCTTGAGCTTTCCAAGCGTCTTGTTGAACTGAGAACTGGCTTATTCTTGTACATCAATAGTGCAATGAAACGAAAAGAGATGAAAAAACTTTTTGATGCGGTATTGCAAAAAATCCCACGCTAAGCTATTTGGGCATCTTTCCTAGCTAAAGTTAATACTACAAGAATTGGAAGTTGATCAGATTTCTTAGTCTTATCATAAACACTAATTTGAACCATTCCCCATGGTGTTAGTTGGTGGGCATCCAACATAATCATGTATCATATATTTTCACATTTACATATCCGGTGACAAACTGCAAAAATTACCCTGCCAATTTATTTATTTCCTGCTGTTGATTGAGAAATGCACTTGCTATAAGTAATTTTAAGTATTCAATTCTTAGACCACAAATAAAGCAAGTGATCATAATCAGACTATCTAAGTATATGCAATATTATGAAATAAATAGTTAAACTCTGTTAAGCTTATAACTTTAGACAGTTTGAGCCGAGATTAGTAGAAATGAGGAACTAAAACCAACATTACAACAAGAAGTTCGAAAAAAATATTGCTCGCAATTGAGACGGGAAATGCAATTTTAAAGACGGCTAAAATTAACTGTAAAGTTCGTTCTCACTTTCTGGACTCTTTTTTTCTAAGCGTAAGATAAAAAGATTAAGACAAATGCGTCAGGATACAATATTCAGGGTGTCTCACAACCCAAATTAAATAAACAAACCATTTATTGCTAAACTAATGGTAACCAAGCATTTTTGTGTTTATAACAACAAAATATTTGTGGCCCATAAAAAGAAAATTGTTGTTTTTCTTCCTTTCTCTTGAACTGCAATAGAAATCCAGACATTAAAGAAAGCCGAAAGAAAAAAGTTTTTAAAAAAAGTTAGGGCGTAAATAAACGGTTGGATTTGTTTAATACGTTGTTTCGAAACTGTTTACGCGTATTTAAGGCCACAACCATAAATATAATCATGCACACCTTTTTTGAGTAACATTTTTAGCTAGACTTTTTTAAACTCTCGACGATAAAAAATTCTTTACTAGTAAGATTTTCTCCAAACAATAATAAACAGATGCACACCTCCTGCATGAAATGGTGAAGCGTTTTCCATAAAATTGTGGTGAAATGATAATATACCTATAAGATGCTCCAATTTGAGTTATGCAATACATAATATATATATAATATATAGACGACGATTTATTTTAAAATATTGCTTAATGCAAAAGTGCTCACCAATGTTTTGAAAAATCCGTGACCCATGTAGAATCCAAGTCACCCTTATTTACAACTCGTTGCAGGGATTTAAGAAATTCGTCCATTTCTTTCCCTTCAATTTTCACAGTAGACAATATTTCACTAAACCACATGAAATATTAAAACATTACAGTTGCATTTAATTGAAGAAGATAAACCAGCAATTTATGTAAAAGAAAATATCGCTAGTATTGTTTGCAGCTTTCACTCAAATGAACGTATCTACGGACAAACTTTGATGTTATGCAACAAAAGTCGCAGGTTGGGATTGCGTTTCTTTCTATTGCGTATTTCAAACGTTAATAAAAACTTTCCATTTAACTAAAGTCAAATATAATATATAAATGTGAGCAGTTTATTGTTTCAGATCAAGTTACGTTGGCATAACAAAGTGGATGCATGCATTTGTTTTTATTCTGAATTATTTAATTATAACTCAAGGTTTGGAACACAATTTGAAAGTTCGACCATGACTTTGAGCCTTACCCAACAGGATTTATTTATTTGGCACTGATCTTGACAGATATTGGATAGACAACAAAGTTGATATGAAAGTCTTTAAGACCTTTTAAAAATAATATTATCCAGATTATGTCGTTCAAAGTTTCGAAATTAGGACGTGGACATGACTTGGACGATGATGTTTGCGAGACAAGACTTGATGAAGAATTGAGGACGAGGATGAGTTGTGAGATGGACGGTTTAAAATTTCTTTGTAAAATCTCAAATTAGCAGCCGAGTTAAAACGAATAATAAAACGCTCGGAAGCGTTTGCTCATTGGAGTGAGCCCAATTGATGAAGGCTAATTGAAAGATGTGCTTTGTTCTATTCTTTTTTATCTTTCAAATCCATTCAAGTAACAACGTGTGAAATATTTCAATTTTATGCCAACTTTCGTGAGTGAATATACAGATCAGCTTTGTTTATTTTGAAAATATTCTCCTCCCCCACTTCCGTCTTTCAACTGCATTCATATTATGGGACGGAAATATTTTGAATACGAATTACGAATACGATAGAGAGTCGACTTTTGTAATTAGAGAATTTTATTAGAGTAGTGACTACTCAATTTAAGTCTCAAATTGAGACTTTCAAATTATTAGGAGATATGGGCAATATGCAAAAATCTCATTTTGCCTCATTTAATTCCTTCTAAAGCAACATGCAACTGGGGAAATTAAAATATCTAATTATTATAGAAATGTTATTTAAAGATTTATTTATTTCATTAGTATGGATAAAATACTTTTTTGGCATAATATGAAACAATATGAACGTGCATTTATCAATTAGCAATAGCATGCATTTTAATAATCATCATCGATCTTGCTGAAAAGCAGAATTATACTGCCCAACATTTGGCTTCTGAAATCCGTTTTTGAAATGTGAATTTCCATTTGCTTGCATTTTCTCATCGAGTTCGTGTTCCTCTTGTTTAGAAGAACGAAGCAATTTGTTAATTTTTACAATCACAGGATGAATGTACTCTTCTTGGTCTTTGGTTAATCTGGACCGCCCTTAAAGTTAAAAAAAAGAATTTATATAAATAATTTAAAGCAGCTAGTTTATTAATTAAACTATATATGAAGAGTACTCGTAACACCTTACCAGTTATCAAACTAACAAAAACACCGACAGTGATTGTCACAATGGCACCTATCAGTGGATAAAGCATGTAGGAAACAGTATAGGCTTTTTCTGGCCATTCTCTGCAATAAAAATTTAATTTCAACAAAAATCAAAAATGTCATATTGTAAATGATTTTACATCGGTTCTAGTTCGTGAGTTTGGTTTAGCCGATTTAGAACCTGAGAAAAGTCGCCAACTCTGCTTAGAGTTTCATTTGAACATTTGTCAATAGAAAATGGTAATGCTGGATGTTTCCGATTTAATAAGAGTCCTCCTATGCTTATCCAAAAACTGAGTTAAATAAAGCCAAATTTTATTAAATCCTGGAAGTAAATGCTGCCAATAATTTTTGTTCTTAGTGTTCTTACGTGACTATGTGAGACGTCAACATTCCAATTATGGCTCCCTGTATTGTGAATATTAATAGCAATGCATAATTTTTGGACTTTTGCATTTACCCATTTATTTGACCAAGGTACCAAAATTCCTAAAACAAAGACGCCAAAAAGAGGACCTGGGTGGGGATTTAAAGTTTTTTTTTATTTCGAATTCTCAGCAATAAATAAATTTGCATTTTACCTGCAACAGCTCCATTGACGACCTATAATAAAGACGTTAGAAAAAACAATAAATAAAGTAACTTAAAAAATACAATAGCTGCAGAAAGGACTCCTCCCAAATTCTGAGCCACAAATCCCATCCCAATAGCAAAAAATCCATATGCCATCCCTGATTTTTAAATATATGCTCAGTAATTATACTTTTCTACTTTTTAATCAATGTTTTACCGATTAATTTCGTTGTCCGAGCTTTTTTGTGATCGGATAGCGATTTGAAGGGTGCCAACTTAGAAAAAAAGTCTTCCCAAGTCACTGCAGCTAGTGAGTTGATTGCCGAAGATATTGTACTGAGAAATAAAAAAAAATATTTTGCTGAAATTATTTTTCAGCTTTTGCAGGGAAGAGGATTCCATTTCATACCTCAAAGCTCCAGAGAAAAGACATGCTATGAATAACCCTAAATTTTTTGGAGAACGATAAGGCAAGGTTATAATAGATTAGGTATAATCCCTCATTCCAGGATTATTTAATGCAGTTTTAATAACCTAAAATTCCAACAGTGTCACTTAATTTATCCAGTACGTAGTAAGGAGAGATTTGGTCGCTTCTTTCTATAAATCTATAAAAATAATTCTATATTGTAATATTCATAAAGAAATTAAAAATTCTGAATCAATACCCAAGACTAATTGGGTCGCATCCAGCATAATTCGCAAACACCACCAACCCGGTTATTCCGGCCAAAGACATTGTGAAAGCTAAAATGGGGACGGTCAATATCAGGGTCCTGAAATAAAAAGCGCTGGGTAATAAAATTTTTGTTAAACTAAATTGTTACAAAAAGCGTAATAAAGGGGTGGAACTATTGTTTATCTGTCTTGGCCTTAGCGACGTCTTATTTAACCGTTTTTTAGCTTGCGTGTTTCTTATGAAAATCGCACAGGAATGCCTTCTAAGACTTTCTTGTTAAAAAATATTTTGATTCCGTTTTTTGAGGTCATGAATAGTCTCAAGTTAGTTCCTTCCAAAAATAGAATATAAAAATCCTATTTAGGAGTTTTATACTGAACAATAGACAGACAAACTATATATATATCTTATAAAAGGGTTCCACCCCTTACTTTAAATAAATTGTTTACAGGAAGGCCCTTTTCAATGTTTTCATGGAACAATAACGTTGAACTGTACTCTGATGGCAGCCATAAGCACTCATCCAAAGAACCCCTGAGGAAATAGCGAAAATTAATTAATGCCGCGTGCATATATATGAGTTGACATGTCAAGCTGCAGATGATCAATATGGAGGCGTGAGAAACACGGCATTTAGTTCCCATCATCTTTTTCATCCAATTCAATTGCTCAATGCATTGTTCAAAGTCAGACAAAGGAAATTATTTGAAATTTCGCAATTACCTTGGCCGAAAAATATATTCAAGGTCGAGTGTCGGAGAAAGGGATCCACGTTGAAGCTATAAAGTGACAGGCACGCATATAAACATAAATTAAACACCAATGACACGTTATATGATAATTTCTTGCCATCATTTTGATTTTTATATATTACTTTAGAAATTCTATTCGTCCATGCTCCTCTGCTATTTCAATAACTCGATGAAATCCACCAACTGCCATCGTGCCTTTAAAGATAATTGCTAACATTCCAGAAAACATCATGCATATTTGAAACACGTCCGTCCAAACTACAATGTTACATGACAAAATGACGATTGGTAATAATAATGCAGGAAGTAACTTGAGAATTTGTTGTACCAACTGCTTTTAGCCCTCCCTTTATAATAAAAAAATATAAAGGACACATTTAAAGTAATACAAAGTTTACGGCTTTTATGAATTGATCATGAATAAAATGGATTCATACAATTGATGTGTATAAAGCTGCACATCCTCCCACCGCTAATATACTGGCATAGACAGGAAACTTTACGACCGCGTGCAGAGCAATGGCTATTCATCAACAATACGAAAAATGTCATGTTGACACTGCGATACATGAGTTTAATATTTAAATCAATTAAGTGTAACCTGGAGCAAAGAGAACGACTCCCATGTAGAGTACAATCTGAACAATAACTGCATGCAACAAAATGAGACAATTCATTATAGAAATTGTTGATGCATCAATATTATTAAAATGTTTGTTTACATGTTAGTGTTGCAATATATCTTACAGTTGGGGACTTGAATCTGAGTTCCAAATACTAAAAAGCATTAAAATAAGTAAAAGTCAAATCGTCTTAACCGAGTAGATCAGACCTCATATGCACTTGTCAGCCTGAGCCGGTAAAGAGTGGGGAGAAACAAAAGTCCCCCAAATGGCAGAAAGAAAAATGTGCCGACTATGACCTCCAATATCAGCGTCCCAGTGTTATAGATTTCCCCAGAATAGCCAAGGACAAGAATTGCAGACATATAAGTGGCGACGAGGGAAAGACAACACGGAAGAATGCTAACATTTCGGTCCCCAACTAATAGTTGTTCCGTTGTTTCTTGTGTTTTAACAAATGCATAATAACAACCAATCAACATAGACACAACAAGTGTCCCCACAAAAACGATATAGTCTAAAACTGTAAACGCACTCTCCATGATGATGTCAATAAATTAGCCACAAATTATCAGAACAAGAGATCACCAAAGGTTGACTTCCTCAATTGTACCCAGAATCTCAGTGGCTACTGAGAATGGATGAAAAAGGTTGAATGTGTTATAATGAAGATATAAAAAAGCGTGTATTATAGACAACATGCAATAAAAAAATTCACTAAACCTTAGCAGTGCTACAATGGAGATAATTATGCAAAGAGTTATAACATGAGCTAAAACAGGTCTAGTAATGAATCATTGCACTGAACAACCTTAAATTTAAAGCTTATGCTACTAAACCTATATGCAAAACAGGTAAATAACTATATACTTGGCAAACTGGTAATTCACAAGTATTTCTAAACTACTGGCTAAAGGATACTGCAAATTATTTAGTTGACTACCCCAACAATCATTTCATTACCCAAACAAGTCAATTGTAAAGTCTAAACATAATTTTAGAAAGTAATTTGAAATGACATGTGCATTTATATTTTACACTCTCTTGTCAATAAGTCATCACCAATTTGTTTACTATAGCATTATAATGAATAATAACGAGTGATGCAAACCATTAGATTTTTTCAGTTACTGAGATTCAACTTTATTTTGACTAGGTTTATCAGAATTATTGTTGTCGTTTTCATTTGGATTATCATTATTAGTTTGTTCTGCCGACTTTTTTGGCCAAAACAAAGCATTAGATATCCAAAGAGCTACATTAGAAAATGGTTGCCAGAAATAATATTGACAGGCAGTGACAGGTAAAGGTTCAGTTTCAAGGTTTCCTTCTTTGGGAACAACACTATTATTTGGTACGGTATGGTTGGATGTTGTTGAAGAACTCACATTTTTAATCAAATCAATGGTCTTGGAATACAAAAATGATCCTCTGAAAAAACGATAAACACGATAATTTTTTTCAAATTTAGGTAGGGATATCAAAACAAATACCTGCTCCATGGTTTGCAGGTCCCCAAATGATCTAATCGAAGAGGATAGAATTCTCCTACGCCAATGTCTGAAATAAAAATAAGCTGTTTACATATAATTTTCTTTCAAAAGTAAAACTATTAGGCATACCGGCAGATGAAAAGGGAACTAGCTTAAATTTCATACCGAGTCCCGTTTTTGTTTCTAGTATTTCAGCAAAACTGAGAACTTTAAATTTGTACTGGTTAAATAGGCGAAGGAAGCAATCGTTTAATCTAGTTAGTTGCTGATCGGCTATTAAAACATTGAAAAGTAATTATAATCATCTTAATTTTTAGTTCTGCTTTTTTACCATCTGCGAGCTCGTCGATTTCTTGGGTAGGCATCAATAACCATCGTCTTGCAGTGTTAAGTACTGCCATATCTGTCCCCAAGTGTGGCACACTGCAGAAAACGACTCCTTTTGTATTTGCGCATATATTTCGATAATCCTCACTAGATTCAGCTTCAAAAAAAAACATGTTTCACGCCTTATTAAGGGGTGAAACCCCTTTATAAGATGGCTCTGTCCGTCCGTCCGTCTGTCCGTCTGTCCGTCCGTTCGCACGATAACTCTTGAACAAATGAACTTTTTTTCGTTCTGTTTTTTGCAACATGTACAGGGGGCATTGTCTCTTGACAAGTTCGGAGATGGGCCCCCCAGGTCACGGTCAAGGGGGCCAAAAAAGGTCAAAAACATGAAAATTTTCAAAAAAGGCTCTATTCTTACGGGGTTAATTGAGACAGGGTCAATGTTAAAACTATTTGTCTTACAATTCTTTCAATTGTTAAATTTCTTTCAATTTTTAAACTCTTTTAATTGTCCCCTTGGCCTTTCCCCCGGGGAAACAGGTCAAAAGGTGAACAAATGAAAACGTCTTGCAAGGTGTCATTTCAACACGTTTTTTCACGGGGAATTCAATTGTGACATTTAAAATTGTCACTTGTCACCCCATTGACCTCTTTTGACGGACAGACAAAATCGAAGGGACATTGTTTCACCCCTTCGTTATGTGCGTTATAACGGTTTATTAGCTAGGACTTTCCTATCTCTGGTCCGATCAAAAGGCCATAAGCCTCTCAGTATAAATAAGCATGCAAATTATGCGAAAGGGAACAACCACGCATTGAGTTTTGATTGCAAATTGGTTTAAATTATTTTTTTTGATAATTTTAATTTTTGTAAATTTAAGCATATAGCTGTCAATTACTACCAAAATTGGTAAAGATAGCGTTCTTGTTTTATAATTAAAAATTTGAGTAAAGAATATGAAATAAAAACAATGTGCTTTAATTTGTTAATTTAGTATTGCACAGTTTTAAATTTCATTAATTACCAATTTAATTGGCAAAAGATAGTGCAGGTATTACATACCTTTAACTTGCTCTTTTTTTTGGAACTTTGTATGGAAAATTACTGTGTCAGTGGTATAATTATTTTTATACAATACATAAATGATCATTTTTCATTGTCACCAATTTAATTGGCAAAAGATAGTGCAGGTATTAGTTTGGGTATTAATCCAATTTAATTATTATGTGGGTGTGCTTTATAAGTCAGGTTCAAATTTTATTTATTCAGTAGCGAAACGGCATTAGTTGCAGCCACAATGGAAAAGTGGATTTCCAGATTTTCATTTTTTTGTCTCTTGGTAAAGTCAACGAGTGGGTGTTACATTTTTAATGAACTTTTTGTGAATAATGGATACCAGGGGCTCCAGGAAGCCGAAGTAGAGGATTTGGAAATTACGTGAGTGTCTTAGTTTTTAGTCTTTATAAACTTCAGACATCCGGTGTCATAAAATTATAAATATCAGGTACCACGGAGATTTTGTGGAATTAAAACGAACTTGCACAGATCATGCTATCGCCGATTACTTAATTGTGATAGTCAATCTATCTCAGAAAACTGTTCTTAAGACAATTAATTTTGATCGAATGACAATGTCAAGGGAATTTCTTGTCGTTGGCTCAAACAATTTCAACATCGATGTAACATTTGACCAATTCCCTTCTGAGTTTTATGACGGTACAGTAATTTTACTTTTGAAACCATCTTCCGAAACACGTAATTCTTTAACAAGAATGTCAAACAAGCAACTAGATCAAACAGAAATTGACTCATTGAAAGCCTCAGCAATAGATGCGATCTTCTACGGTTACCCACTTGAAAACAGTGTTCTCTCCTCATGGGGTCTTTCAGCTAATGAAATTTTAAAACCAAACATGGACTTTCATTCGATGAACGTCGTTGTTCAATATAGTCGCTGTGACGACAGCATTAAATCCTTTGATGCCATTTGCTATAAACCAAACCCGAGGAGCCCTGGAGTTGTCAATGTGTGTTACCCTTCAAATACACAAGCGGTCGAAGTTCCTGATGAAGAAGACGATCCAGCGTTTGATGAGCTATTAATCGAAATAGGACAACAGGAGCCTGCTGAAGAACAGTGTGACGAGCCGGTCCCGGAAATATTTCCATCAGAGTGGGTTAAAAAGATAACTGACTCTCCAATTC